>JADRCD010156293.1:0-12792 GCA_019843815.1 Montemys delectorum | reverse complement strand
CCCCCCCCCCCCCTCGATTCTTCCCTACCCATCCCCAGCTTGCTGCGCTCCGCCCCCAATCCGCCCTTCCTAGCTTGCACCTACCCACCCATTCACTGCACCCTTTTCCTAGCCTCCTCTCTCCTCTAGGCCGGCCTCTGGTCCTTCCGCTCCCCGCCAGTTCAGCGGTTTACCCAGGCCGCGGTGCCACTCGCTTTCCAATTCCGTAACCCCTCCCTTCCCCGAATCCCCGCCCCTGCCACCCCGTAGTCCCGCCCCACTCTGACGTATCGCCCGTTCGCTTCGTCTGGCCCCGCCCACCGCCCATCCCGGCTCCTCCCCTGCAGCGCGGCCACAGGCCGGCTCCTGCGCGCTGACGTCACACGCCAGCGACAGTGACGCGCGGGCCGTTTCCCCCTCTCCTCAGCAGTAGCTCTATGGTTTCAGGGCGGCAACGTGCAGTGTCCTTACCTTGAGCCTGTGCAGTTGCCCGCACCCCGGAATCCATAGTCACTGTGGCGAGGCGGGAGGACTTGGGCGACAGGTGGCCTCCCAGTCCCACACGCTGCGGGTCTGTGCCTGGCCAAGCCATCTCGACCTGTGAAGTTGGGGGCGGTACCCAGCAACTCCCCCTGTGCAGCCGCGGTTTCCAAGGGGTCAGGAACTGCTGTGTTTGTTTCGTCCGCGTAGCCAGGGCCGGTCGCGGAGCACGGTGCCTGACCCGACGGTGGCAAGCCTGACGCGTCAACCAGAGACCGGTGCCAGGTGTAGGAGTCGCAGTCTGGGCTGTGAGCGGCTGCTGGGTAGACAGACTTGCTTTCTCTTACAGCATGTCATTTCCAAAATGCAGCGTGGTGCCTCTGCCTTAAGTCCTATAGGAAGACGCTGCCGCAGCTAGACCGGTGCTTATGGTCGCCGCTGTTGTTCTGACTCAGGACCCGTGTCATTGAGGTGAGTTGCACGTGGGGAAGCAGTGACCAGCCGAATGGTGAACTCACCGGGAGTGAGGAGACTTGTATAGCTCTTCTGTAGAGTGCATGGATACTCGCCTTAAGTGTTTGCACCTAAAGCACCTTCATCTCCTTAAATTGTTAATGGGGAGGACTTGTGTGTGGCTCAGAGCAATTCTTTGGTATCCTAAAAAGATAACGCACTCGCAATAGATGATAAACTAATCTAAGTAGATGGTAAGTCACTTAAATAGATTAGATGCCTTTGATCTTACCTGTTTATTTTAATGAGAAAAATAGCAGTTTTACCCTAAAGACCTAATGTATCCCTTCTCTTTCCATGGTTTGACACAATTTCCACGCGTAAAGTATTAAAAGTTCTACCACACTAATAATTCAGTGTGTAACTTTGGGAAGGGGGTCCCGGGGATTGGGTTACAGGACCTCATTTTTGCTAGGCAGGTGATCTGCCACTGAGTTATATACCCCGCCCAATTTTTTATTCTTTCCTGTAAGACCTCCCTAGAAGCAGAAGTGTTTTTATTGCCTACATAAATCACATCGGAAATGTTTGTGAAGGCTTAAAAGCCCTAGTCCATCTAAGCTTTAATAATGATGGGCTTTGCTTATGCCGCAGTAAGTGGAGGTGATGGGCAGCAGCCAGACAGAAAAAGAAGTGGTTCTTTGTTTCTAGTTTCTAGGATCTAGAGGTCTGCATTTAAAATTGCCTCTTGTTCTGGTGAAACTGGAGTAACCGATTTTGTAGGAAAACTGGTTTTTACACAGAAAAAGAAAAAGTCTTGTCAGAAATCTGATACAGGCAGTGGAACTTAACCACAGTTCTTTTGAGGTCGTGTTACTAATGCATTGGCACTGTGTTCCAACTAGGTTTTACTCTTCTAGCCTGCTTTCTTGTCTAAATTGTGGACATGATAGCTTTTCACACACAGAAAGTTTCTCTTTGCTTGTTGGTAGTTTCTACTATAAACTCCTTGGGTATTGTCTGAATATACTTACCAAGAAGAAAACGCACACTTAAAAAATATTAGCAAAGCCAGCCGGTGGTGGCACATGCCTTTAATCCCAGCACTTGGGAGGCAGAGACAGGCAGAGTTCGAGTCCAGCCTGGTCTCCAGAGTGAGTTCCAGGACAGCCAGGGGTACACAGGGAAACCCTGTCTCGAAAAACCAAAAAAAAAAAAAAGAAAGAAAAAAAAAAGAAAAAGAAAATTGGGGGAACCGATATAATTTGACTAGAGTTGAGGAATATTTTTCTGGAGCATAATTGATATACTTAAAAAGAAACAAGATATTGTAGTAGCACAAATTTAATCGTTAAGGTGAAGTGTTTGGAAATGGAGAATTGTTCAAGGATGTTATTTTTCTCCGTACTGGGGGTTACCCCAGGGCCTGGTGAATAGGAAGCAGACGCTTCTGCCTCCAACCTGGACCCCCATCCTGTTCAGTATTTAAGTAGGGCCATCACGATGGACCAGCAGATAAAGGAACTTGCCACCAAGCCTGATGTCCGATGGCCTTAGTTCAGTCCCCTTGACCTACTTACATGGTGGAAGAAAAGAACAAACTGGCACAAGTCTTCTTAGTAAACACACACACACACACACACACACACAATCTCTTTCCACATAAACTAGTTTTTTTTTTAAATTTATGTACGAGAAACTGATTTGCTCTGTATTCTTCTATCATTATATATGGCTGATTAACATTTAATTTTGTTGTTTTGACTAGTAATCCATTCTAGTACAAAATACTGAAGACTTCTCAACCCTTAATTTCCCTTCCTTTGGAAGCAATATTACTAGTTTATTTTGTATCCTTACAGAGGTATTATATACTTGTGGGTTTGTATGTACATAGATATGTATATGAATAAATGCAGCTATGAATATATCCATATGTTTTCCTTTTGCCACCGAATAGAGTGTTACTTGCCAACTTGATATAAATCTAGATCTATCTTAGGAATGGGATTCTCAGTTGAAAGATTGCCTCCGTCGGGCTGTCCCTGTGGACCCGTCTGTGAGCATTGACTTGATTACTGCTTGGTGTGAGAGAGCTCAGTCTTCTCTGAGTGATGTCATCCTTAGGCAGCTGGCCTTGGGTTGTATAAAAAGCCAGCTGATGCAGGAGGTATCTTTATTATCTTTTATTTCATTTCGGTTGAAATCCTTTTCTAGTATAACAATGTAGTTTGTAAAGTCTCACAGGTATGAAGTTGGTAGCTCATGTATTCCTTGTGATGAGCAAGGATTGAGGGCAGACAAGGAGTGCTTGTCATGCGTTCTAAAACTCCTTAACCATGAATCCTTGATTGCCCAGAAAAGTACCTGTGTTTATCATCACCTGATGGTAATTAGAGCTATCTTTCTTCTTACCACGGGCAGTAGATTGGGCTTTATGGAATTAGAACCGCAGAGTTTAGTATGGGGATTGCAGTAGAATGAAATACTAGGCACACTGATAGCTTCCGCCTTGTTGGTGAAGTCCCTAGAACAGAATTGGCAATTAAATTTGGACAAAGAGCCAAAATGACAAATTTTGTTTTATCCTCTGTAGCCAAAAAAGTCCCAAACAATGACAATTGTGAAATAACCTCATTATGTGGTTATTATTTAATGTAATTTTACTTATGGAGATGAGTTTTTAAGATGAGGTTATGATTTGCTCTCTAAGTAGCTCAGTAATATGATACATTGAGCTTCCATGTTCTGGAGATAACATTAAATTTTGGCTGGTTTCCAAATAGCCATTACACTCTGCCAGTTAATTCAATGTAGACCATGTCTTCCTCTCTGCCTCACTGTTGATGGCTGGAGCTTTATGATAATGTTATAATTCCTCTTTCTCATAAGGTTGCTAACATTATTCGCAATTTGGAAATTGGAATGGGATCTGATTATAATGTTTTTTAAAGTCGAGGAAGGTTCTTTGTCATGAAATTTCATAAGCACTAATTACTAATCTTACTACAGGCTGGATGTTAACCTTTAGTTTTCAGGACTATATTAAGAATTCTGGCCAGGCAGTAGTGGTGCACACCTTTAATTCCAGCACTTGGGAGGCAGAGGCAGGCGGATTTCTGAGTTCGAGGCCAGCCTGGTCTACAGAGTGAGTTCCAGAATAGCCAGGGCTAGAGAAACCCTGTCTCAAATTTAAAAAAGAAAAAGAAAAAAAAAAAGAATTCTGTAATTTAAGAAAATTGAGTCTTTTTAAAAGAAAAATTGACTGTCATCAGATGGAAAGGCAAAGAATCGAGTAGTTGTTCTGTTGAGAAGGCTGCTCTCCAGCCCTGCAGGAGTAGGTTCTAATGGCAGGGAAGGAGTGCCTCAGCAGTAGGATGGGTGAGCTTATGAGAAAGAGAGCGGGCAAGCACGGGCAAGCAGGCAGAGAGCAAACGCTCCCATCTTCGTTCATGTGGACTGTCACCAGAAGGTGTAGCCCAGTTTTAGGGTGGGTCTTCCTGTCTCAGATGATCCAGATCTGGAGTGGGTCTTCCCACTTCAAATGCTCAAGTCAAGAAAAATCTCACAGATGTTCCCAGCTGCGTGGATTTTTCAGTTGATTTAGTTATCAAGTTGACAACCAAGATTAACCAAGTCACTAACAACTTTATCTTGGTTGGATAATCTTTGAAGTATGGTAATCATACCAGTTCATATTAAGATGGGCATGGTGGTACACACTTGTAATCCCAACATTTAGAATTAGGAGGGATTAGAATTAGTTAGTTTGAGGAAGGCATGACATTAATAACCTGCCTCAAAAATAGAATTTTTGTCTTTATGACAGGTAAGGATCTCATTAAGTAATGAGGTTTTCCATACTAATAAAAAAAAAACTATGGAAATAGAAATGGGCAAAGCATATAGGGAAAATACAAATGTTCAATAAATGTAGAATAATTTTTCAGACTTTTCAGAAAAAGAATTGAAATGCAGCACTATTTGTCTCATCAGACATCAGCAACAAGAACAACGTGACACATGCCTCAAGTAATCAGTATATTGCTTCAGTTACTCCTCACAGTGTTCAAGTACATAGTTTGTCTATCTACATTATTGGGTGAATAACAGACCCAGATTTCAATAGTGCAAGGCAGTGCTTCTCAACTTTCCTAATGCTGCGACCGACCCTATGATACAGTTTCTCATGTTGTGGTGACCCTAACCATAAAAGTATTTTCATTGTTACCTCAATTTTCAATTTCTACAATTTTGCTACTGTTATGAATCATAGTGTAAATATCTGATATGCACCCAGTTTGAAAGGGGTCTTGATCCACAGGTTGAGAAACACTGTATAAGATCTTGTGGCCAGTAAAAGAACCAGGATTCAGGCTCTGTCTTAGAGTTCTATTGCTGTGAAGAGACACCATGACCAAGACAACTCTTGTAAAGAAAGCATTTAGGTGGGGGCTTGCTGAGGGTTAATCATTGTTGTAACGGGAGCACTGTAGCAGGTGGGACGGCATAGCATGATACTGGAGTATTGGCTGACACCTTTGCATCCTGATCCATCGGCAGGCCTTCAAGGGGGTGGGCTGGGGCATTTGGCTTGGCATGGACTTTTGAAATCTCAAAACCTACACCTCTTCAAATTAAGCCATACCTTCTCCAACAAGGTTGCATCTCCTCCAGCAAAAAACCACTTCCCATCCTTCTAAAGAGTTCTTTGGGGTCATTCTCATTTAAACCACCACAAGTTCCAAGGTCCCACTGCTCTTTTTTACATAACAAAGTTTATTATAATTGTGTGTATATGTACATATGATGTACTTGAGTCCAGGCACGTATGCCATGCTCAAGTGTGGAAGTTAGACAGCTTTGTGGAGTTTCCTTCTTCCAAGGATCAAACTCTGGTCTCTAGGCTTGCCTGCAAGTGCCTTTAACCCAGTGAACCAGCCATCTTGCTGGCCCTGATCTTTAACTTTTTAACTTTTGTTGCTCCTCTGATATTGTTTTTATAAAGAATAAGCACTATTAATAAGAATATCTAAGAATCAGCATTTTATACAATATTGGTTACAGTGGTAGATGTTTACCAGTCTAGTTGGTAGCATGAACCTGGTAGAGCAAGGGCTCAAAATGAGGCAGACTAAAGTCTCATACAATAGCCAGCTTTATTCAGGGCATCAAATAATTTATACTTTGAGTGTTAAGAGTAACATGAGTAAAGCATACAATCACAAGGACGAGCCACACGTGTCAAAAGCATGCTTTTCTATAGAGGCACATGGACAACAGCAGCCGAAGTAAAATCCCTCCTATCTGTTACACCTGGAGAAGCACAAAAACCCATTCCAAGAATAGTTCTGGGTTTGGAAGAAGCTGACATCACAGGACTCTTGTCTTGTTTTCTGGAGTTTTCTCACAAGCTCTCAAATTCTCACTGGACTCCATTCTTGGACCGTGTTCCAGCAGATATTTCTGCATGATGTTTGAGTAGTATGTTTGCAAACTTTTAACATTTGCAGTCTTGATTTTAGATTTCATCCTAAGAAACTCCTTACAACAAATAACATTAAAATATAAGTACAGAAAATTTACCTGAAATTGTTTAATTGTTGAAACAACTTTAAGAAATTGTTTCTTATTTAGCCTGTATTCTTTTTATTAAATGAATCCAATAATGCTACTGATTCATGTAGGCAAAAGATTGCCTATATGTGTCTGTACTGTTAGTATGTTTAGTACTAAATGTTTCAGAGCATTATAATAAAGCTGAAACCACTCTTTCTTTTTGTTTTGTTCTAAATTTATTTGACTTTTAGTCAAGATGTTAGATATCTTTTTGTTAAACTTGCTTAATCTTTGTCACCTCTTCCTTTGTGTGTAGCATGTGTGTAAAAATGCCTTAGGAAAGAGCCATGGAGAAGTATGTTAGACTACAGAAGATTGGAGAGGGTTCATTTGGAAAAGCTGTTCTTGTTAAATCTGCAGAGGATGGCAGACATTATGTTATCAAGGAAATTAACATCTCAAGAGTAAGTATGATTTTAGTTCAGTTACACAAGTAATAATCTGGTTATGATGGGATGTTTTTATTACGGAAATGTGTAACCTAATGAGAAAGAGAGCTGTAATTCCACTGAGGACCACTAATTTCTGAGGGATCTGTGTTGTGTCCTTTCAGATTTTTTTCTGATATGGGTCTGTAGCAGTATGTAGAAACATATACTTACTTACTCTCCTGTAACTTAATCTAGATTGGGCACCCTGAAAGAGTTTCACTTAGAGATTCACTTCTTTCTTTTTTAACTTTCAGATTTGAGTGAGAGAGAGAGAGAGATGGGAGGGGGGAATGTGTGTGTGTGTGTGTGTGTGTGTGTGTGTGTGTGTGATATTGTACTGTATTAGTACCAATTTTAGCCTCTCTTATTGGTGGACTTAGAGGTTTTACTGTTTTGCTTTTTCTTCCCATTTAAGATGTCTGATAAAGAAAGGCAAGAGTCAAGGAGAGAAGTTGCTGTGTTGGCAAACATGAAGCACCCGAATATTGTCCAATATAAAGAATCATTTGAAGGTCAGATCCATTTTGCAAACATTTAAAATAAGCTCCAAGACACTTATCTTTTGAATATTTTCCTTGTAAAGAATTATTTTGTGAATGTATTTTTAGGAAAAAAATGTTTTGTTTTGTTTTTTTTTTTTGTTTCTTTAGTACATATACATTTAAGTAGCAGTTTGATTCTAGGACAGTATTGACACCAAACTGTCCCCTTATAGCTTAATACAGGCTTATTGTTACTAGTGATTACTTAAAAAAAAGCAGCAGAGTAAAAAAATTTGGAGAACAAAATTAACAATTATTAACTTTTTACTAAGGCTGGAAAAATATTCTGATCCTGATTTTTAAAAATAATTTCCTTATTTTGTCATTTTCCTACATGTGTAATATAATTTAATCATATTTCACACGCATAGCACTTCGTTCTTTTCTAACACTCCCTTTTCCTACTCTCACACCCTCACCTTTCAGTAAGCCACAGACGTAATTACAGTTGCTTGCATTTGCATGGGCATGGGTTATTTATTGAGTCTTGGGCAGTTTACCAGTGATTACACCTTTGAAGAAAACTTCTACCTCAGCAGCCAGTAACTGCCACTGCTTTTTCTAGGGGTGAGTCTTCATATGTCCCTCCCTTGTCCATCCTAGAATATTAACAGGCTATTTGTCTTTACCTACAAATATTGGAATGATTGAAAAGGGGAGACTTTTTTTTATTTTTTTATTTTTTGGTTTTTCCAGACAGGGTTTCTCTGTGTAGCCCTGGCTGTCCTGAAACTCACTCTGTAGACCAGGCTCAAACTCAAAAATCCACCTGCCTCTGCCTCCCAAGCACTGGGATTAAAGACGTCCGCCACCACTGCCTGGCCTTTGATGTATTTTTGTTCTACTTCATTTTAAAGTAGTACCTGTTCATTAAGACGTTGGAAACATATAGGCATGCATAAGTACAAACTCTCTCAGTTCCTCTCATTTCCCTTCATTTGAACTCCCTAGGACTTAGCATGTTTGATAGCCCACTCTTTATTCCTAGGCTGTTTTCTGTGCCTACACAGCACATTCTGTGGTAGGCAAACAAAGTTCTTGTTTCTTCTTCTTCCTCTGCTCTGTGACTCAAAAGGTGTGGGAGTCTTTGCAGTAGCAAATAAGCATCGCTTAGTGGATAGCCGCTCGAGGCCCTCTAATCCAGTTCACATCAGACACTTTCCCTCTTTCAAACCTAGGAGCAAGTCCAGACCTCTGAATTGCTGCTAACAAGCTACAAATGGACTTTCCTATGACCTCCTTTAAAATCTGATTAATTTGCTACAGCAGCTCACAGAACTCTAGGAGAGACACTGTATTTAACTTTATAAAAAACGTGAGGCGTCCATACACACACACACACACACACACACACACACACACACACACACATGTCTTTTATACTGAACACACATACACACCAAAAACTGGTAGAAAACAGCAATTAAAACCTCTGGGGCGTGTTGTCTTCTAAACTAAGAGGTGGTGAAGAAAAGAGTGCTAAACTAGCCACGCAGTGCTTGTGCTGAGTCTTCTGATTGACGTCCCAGGCAGGTTCCCTGTCTGCCCTCAGTTGTTCTCTCATGTGTCTTTGTTACTTAGCTTGCCTGGTTTTGGTTTCTTGTTTAAAGTTGAAACTGTTTCAACTTACAGTGGTTGCTTTGGGGTTTAGGGAGTCTTTAAAATCCTGTGAGCCTCTTAGTGATAATGGGGGTTTTTATGTATCTGTAGTCTTGGGCAAAGTAATCTGACAGACAGATGGAGATAAGATATTAGAAGGAATGCACATACATCATGTCTCTATGTCTCTAATAGAAAATACTGCCGGGTGGTGGTGGAGCACGCACACCTTTAAGCCCAGCACTTGGCAGGCGGATTTCTGAGTTTGAGGTCAGCCTGGCCTACAGAGTGAGTTCAAGGACTGCCAGGGCTACACAGAGAAACCCTGTCTCAAAAAACCAAAAAAGAAAAAAAAAAGAAAAAAAAAAGAAAATACCATTCTGCTAATTATATATTTAAATAAGTATTGGCTGGGTGTCGTGCAAACTGCCTGTAATACTATAACTAGGGAGGTAGGAGCAGGAGGGTTATTTGAAGCCAGCCTTGGCAATGAATGGAGACTTTGACAGCATGCAGGCAGTGGGTTGATAGATGGGAGGAAAAGCAGGGGAGATTGGAAGGAGAGAACAAATGATAATTTTTACCTCTAAACAATAAGTATCTGAGTAGCACAAAGTATAACTAGTTCATGTGCTACATCCCCAACTTTTCTCAAATGTCTTTGTGTTCTATGGAACCTTCCATAGTCCCACCTCCCTTTTTCCTTCCCCATGCTCCAGTTCTGGAGATCAAACACGGAGCTTTATATGTTCTGAGCAAGCACTTTCACCAAGTTACATCTCCAGCTTTGATACAAGATCTTGCAGATCCTGATACAGATTAGCCTCAAACATGATGTTTGTCTTCTTCTGCCTCCTCACTCCACACTTACCTTACACAGCATAGAAGATTTGCTTTCAACTATCTTTGAAAGACCATCATTCTTTTCTTGGAGTTAACTCTTGTTACTGCTCTTTGTTCTTTCCCAAAAATAGTCTATGTATTAATAAGTATATAAGTGATGACACACCAAGTGCAATTTGTGGATTATATAGAGATTTTTTTCATAGTGTCATTTTTAAGACTTATTTTTATTTTATATGTGTGTTTGCCTCTATGTATCTAAATATAATGAATGGTGCCTATTTGGTGCTCTTGGAGGTCCCATGAAACTAGAGTTATTGATGATTGTGAGCCACCATGTGGGTGCTGGGAACTAAAACTCAGGTCTCTGCAAGTGGTTAACCACCTAGTCTTCTCTCCAGCCCTGTTCTATTTCTCATTTCTAGCATGTATATTTAGATCGTCTCTTCATCCCAGTCATAGTCCTACAGATTCTTAATTGGTTTAATCTAGGTAAGTTTCTAGTCCTATGGTGTATTTGTTATAGGCAGTATATCACAAGAGCATATAAGAATGCCACCACAAGTGAGAGAAGTGAGCATTTCTGGAAGTAGAGCCATTGTGCATGTCATAAGGACGTGAGGAGTAGGAACACCACCCTTTCGGTTGTGGTAGTCCCCACACTGTCCAGCAAATGGTACTAGTGATATTGACCACTCTTCTTTTGTGAAAGAAAGTTGGTGGTAGAAGGAATGATTGTCTTCTAGACTTTTCTCCATGCATAAAGATATAAAAATATGAAGAAAATGAAAGCAATTATGGCTCTGTACCATCTTCATGCTGTTAACAAGTATGCAATTTGTTTGTTTGTTTGTTTGTTTGCATAGAATAAAAGAAACCCCAAGGTTGGAGGTAGAGACTGTCTATTTGATGTTGAATTGTTAGAGTTCATTATAGCATTTATTGTTCTGTTTGTGTTTAGTGAGTAATTAATTCAAGTGAATAGTTCAAAGCTGAAAACTAGTGGTTATTTCAAAAGAAGATATGGGCTCTGTCAACGTCTAGTGTGTCAACGGGGTCCCAAGTGAGTATAGCATTAACTAGCACAGGGGGTACACAGCCAAGTCAGCCAGTACACACTTTATTCAGCGTTCCAGCATCTTTTATACAGAAGGCAGAATAAAGATTGCTCACCAGGTGCTATTTACCTAGCAATAGCTTATCTTGGTTCCAGCTAACCCAAACCTCCTTGTAGACTGAGAAATCTGTCTGCAGTCAACTTTTAGATGGGTTGCTTAATTAAACTATAAACAAAAACTTTCTCATAAGAAAAGGATGGTGAAGGCCACTTCTTCAGGTTTGCAGAAGAGAAAGTATGCTTGCTCTTTTGCTCCAGTATGCTGGGATTCTCAGATACCCTTAGTTGCTAGCCGCTAGGAAGCTGGGAGCAGTCTGCTCATGCCTTTTCTCCGAATATAACATGTAAGGAAATTAAACAGAAGTCTGTTGCCCTGTATTTTATTTATGTCCTCAAAGTATTAAGGTCAGTATGAACAATTCTCTACTCAGATGGTGTATTCTTGGTGGGAAAATGGTCAATAACAGAGTTGCATAAAACGTAAGTCATTGTATAACCTGTATAGGCAGAGTACCTAGACTTTATGCCCTAACATTTTGAAGATGGTCTATGCTTTGTTTAGCTGATGCTTTTTAGCAAGTCTTTAAGTAACTTAATTTAACTGTGCTTTTGATGCAACATTTTTAAAATGGAATTTAATGTTTATATTTTGTAGAAAATGGCTCTCTCTACATAGTAATGGATTACTGTGAAGGAGGCGATCTGTTTAAACGAATAAATGCTCAGAAAGGCACTTTGTTCCAAGAAGATCAGGTGGGTTGGAGCAGCTTGATTCCTACCTAGTTACCAAGAAGCAACTCAAAGTGTGATTTTGTAGGTATTCATCTGGTGGGGAGTGGGGAGGTGCATGGAGCAGGGGATAGAGTCTCACATAGCCCAGGCTGGCCTGGAACCAGAGGTGGAATCATCCCACCTCTACTATTTGAGTGCTGAGACTGTAGACATGTGCCACCACACCCAGCTGGATATATTCATTTTTACCTATGGATGCGAATCGTAATTGCAAGGGCAGGCTGGTATTAGATCTGATTTTTTAGTCACATCTCTAAATAGCTTCCATTTTTGTTTATTTAGTTTCTTGTCTCATTTTCTACCAACAATATATTCTTGTATGTATAATATAAAGTATATCCCACATGCATAGGTATGTGTGTGCTCATGCATGTGCTTATGCATGTGTAACCTAATTATTCATTATTACTGGTTAATTATTCTCTATCCTGTCAATCTGGATTGACCATATCTTCCAGGAATTTAGCCCTGCTAAATAACTCTAGTTCTGGAAGGCTTACATTTGCCATTGTTTGAAATCGATTTGTCTACTGAGGACTCTACAGTTTGGCCCACCTTACCTAAGGAGCCTTATTTTTAGATTTTTTTTTTTTCTCACAATCTATTGTCACTTATTTTAGCAAATATTTATGGAGCCTGAATTTTCTGTTGTTGAGATTTGTATTTGTATATTTACCTCCTCCTCTTTGTTGTATTTTATCTTGATTATTTTTGTAACATCTTTCCTAAACTGTCTTATTATTCTACTTTCATTATTTAAAGTTCAGTGCAAGTCATAACTGTTGGAGGCCAGCTCCAGCAGTGTGTTCTACAATCCAAGGAGACGTGGGGTTGGCAACTAATGTAAATAGGCACACACTCACACACACTTGAAGGGTGAAGCAAGGTCCCAGCAACTTTATTTTCTCTTAGTCTTTAAGTACCTTTAATGAAATCC
>JADRCD010156289.1:20070-39745 GCA_019843815.1 Montemys delectorum | reverse complement strand
CCCCCCCCCCCCCCCCGCTCACCAACCCACCCTCTCCCACTTCCTGGCCCTGGCATTCCCTACACTGGGGCAAGGAGACTTCACAGGACCAGCGGCCTCTTCTTCCATTGATGATGGACTAGGCCATTCTCTGCTACATAAGCAACTAGAGCCATGAGTTCCACCATGTGTACTCTTTGGCTGGTGGTTTAGTCCCTGGGAGCTCTGAGGGTACTAGTTAGTTCATATTGTTGTTTCTCCTATGGGGCTGCAAGCCCTTCAGCTCCAGCTCCTGCATTGGGGAATCTGTGCTGAGTACAATGGATGGCTGTGAGCCTCTACTTCTGTATTAGTTGGGCACTGGAAGAGCAAATTGATCCATTCTTATCTCCTTGTACAAATCTCAAGTCCAAATGAATCAAGGACCTCCATATAAAACCAGATACACTGAAACTAATAGAAAAGAAAGTGGGGAAGAACCTCAAGTACATAGGCACAGGGGAAAATTTCCTGAACAGAACACCAATAGCTTATGCTCTAAGATCAAGAATTGACAAATGGGACCTCATAAAATTGCAAAGCTTCTGTGAGGCAAAGGATACTGTCAATAGGACAAAATGGCAACCAACAGATTAGGAAAACATCTTTACCAATCCTACATCTGATAGAGGGCACATGTCATGTTTTGATGGTAGCAGTTCATAGTACTATTCCGTATCATCCAGAAAAGCTCTTAAAATAGTTAAGTGGGTTGTAGAGAGCCGTCTGAACCGCACCCTAAGATGGCGCCTGCTTCCACTCCTTGCTGGAGCACTAGAGTGATAAACAACTCCTTATTTGGCAGGGCTTGTTTGCCTGGCTTGCTTCCCTGTATGGCAACCTATCTGCATGCACCACGTGGCCTACTGAGATAGGCTCAGGATAGAGCATTTAAGGGCCTGGGGGATTGCCCTCGGGGGTGGGGGGGCAGAAAGTAAGAAGTCAGAAGAAGATTGTATTAAGTTCCTGAATAAACTGCTTGGAGAAGAGCTTGAGAGTCGCTTCTTTCTTGATGGTCGAGGCGGAAGCGATAGTGGGTAAGTATTTAGAATTACATGATGATTATATTAGTTGGGAAAAGTGTCAATAGTAGATTCTCCTCTACATTCCCAGCCTCACCAATCATGGGTAGTTGGCTATACAGCACCAGGCATAACTTCCCTCCTATTGCATAGGCTCTAAGTCAGCAGTCATGTTAACTTGGATGGGGGAATATCATGAGGCCCCCACCCCTAAATGAAGAGCTACGAGCTGCTGGGAGAGGGAGAATCAGTCTTCCCCAAGGATGGGCCCCCTAACTGGCTATTTAATCCTGAATGATCAACCTTAAAAATATGTATATGTGAGCACTATTAAATAGACTCAGAAAGTTGAATATGTACATATGTAACAATAATAAAAAATGACATGAATTTGGGGGGGCAGAGACAACATAGGAGCTGGAGAGAGGAGAGGAAGGGAGGAATAATATAAATACAGTATGCAAATTCTCAATACTTTTCTTTAAGTGGATGACATTGAATTAAAAGGGAGCTAATTGAACTTTAAAAGTTTGTTTGAAATGAAAATGAATTAACTTCTAGATGTAAGCTTTTGATGTGGATGAGAACTACCCCTAATGTTTCAAATGGAGTGAACTATGAGTTTCCTAAACTCTAGGCTGCCTCGACTCTGGGTGTTTGCTGAGAGACATTTTGGACCTGCGTGCAAATCAGCCTTTGAATATTCTTGGCTGCGTTGGCATTTGCAGGGTGTGAAAGTCACCACTGAGAATAGCTCAAGGGAGAAGCAGAGGCTCAAGGGAGAAGCAGAGGCACAAGGGAGGAGCAGAGGCTCAAGGGAGAAGCAGAGGCACAAGGGAGAAGCAGAGGCTCAAGGGAGAAGCAGAGGCACAAGGGAGAAGCAGAGGCACAAGGGAGAAGCAGAGGCTCAAGGGAGAAGCAGAGGCTCTCCATCTTTTCTTGTCCCTCTGGTTTATGTCTAGAATGTCAGTGTTCACATTTTTCTGGGTTCTTTGGTGTGTCTAACTGCCCCCAAGTCAGTTGCCTAGTGGTCCTGGCACCTGGCCTGCCCTGGGCCTCAGGCATACTCAGGGGGTCAGCATGTAAGGCTGACCAGTCATCTCTGGAGGATGTTGTTCCCCAGGCCTTAGCACTCAGCTCTGGGATGCCTGCTGCAGGTTTTCTTCAAGTCGATTCCCTCTGAGTTCCACATCCTGATTCCCAACCTCCCCTAAAGTTTTGTAACATTGATGAGAAGAAGAAAAAAAGGAGCAAAGTATTTGTGTAGATTATTTAAGAGCAAATGTGGGGATATCTGTACTGAGTGGGAATCCCTGGGAGAATACAGACAAGACGGCAAATTCAGTACCTGTTCATCTCTGAGGGGCGTTACGTCCCAACAAGTAGTTCAGCAGCTGGGTAAAAGGGAGACCTGACAACTGGGTGGGTGAACAATTAAACTTACCCAGTGATGGGCAGCTATCCCCACCCCTAGCATGCTTTGTACATTCTGGCTTGCAGAAATGCATACTGTCATTCATCTCACTCAAGACCCTTCTAGGAGTCAGGAATGGCAAGTTGGCTTGAATGGAGGGTGCAGCAGATGATGACACAGTCTTGATACTCCTCAGATCCAGGCTGGGCTCAGAAACAAGTGACATGAGCTGATCCATCCAGCCGGGAGATGACACAGAAGGAGGAGGCAGCATGGCTTATGGAGAGCGAATGTGAGTTATCAGGAGCTAAGTTAGACAGTTATACCCTCATGTCATGGAGTACAACGTTGCTCTTTTGAGGAAATGAATTAATAAAAACAATTGGATTATTGAATGCTATGTTATACCTGACTATGTTTTTCATTCTTTTGGCTGTTAAATTCCAAGATTAATCACTATTTGCTTAAAACAGATGGTTTTGGGCTTTCAGAGACCCTACCCACACACTATAAAGGGTTTTATTATAGAGTTTGAAGTTCTGAGTCAAAGTTTTCCAGAAGGATGTGTGCGGGCACCTGAAGGAGCTAGGGCAGGAAACCAACGCTCACAAGGTGCAAGGGTAAGCTACAGCTGTTAACTTTTCGGAAGCTTTTTCAGTGCAGATGATACAGGACAAGGTAATTGAGAAAACTGTACAACAGCCTACATTCAGAAGGCATGCTGCGTGGGGCAGAGATGTATATGGAAACTATAAGGTTATTGAAGAGAATCACAGAGTTGGAGTGGTACACAGCATTGCTTGTCATTGCTGTTGGCTACAGGCTGTAACTGTACCACAAGATTATATTGCTGGAGACACTTTGGATTCAAGACATGGGGAAAAAAAGCTAGGAAAAGCTGGGACTGGGCTAGAAGTCCCTCTATGCTGGCTAGTTTTCACAAGATCAGAAGGTACTATGCAAGCTTTTGGTAGAGTATGGTTGCCAATGAGTCTGCTTGCTTATGGACCCTAACATCATAAGCATGTCACGCAGCTGTTTCACTGTTACAGGTGGAAACAGCTATTTTACAGTTGAATTTAAGGTCCTCTACACAGGAGGAGACCTATGTTTGATAGTGAAAGCAAGGAGAAACATTGTAGCTGGGTGCTCAGAAGGTCTAACGGGAAACCACTATTGTTAAGTAGATACAATATGTCTGTCAAGTTGCATTTTAAACATTTGCTTGTGTTGTAAATTGTTACTTTTGGCCTGAGTGGAAGGAAACATCATTTTACAGTGGGTGCGTGTTATTGAGAAGACTTGTAAGCAGTCAAACTGTAAAGCAATAGGCTCAGTGATCATCCCACATTGGGAATAAAGAGTCACTTACCTGTGTAAGCCCTGAGATTTAGGGAGCGTAGAGGAGAGAGTGGAAAGCTTAGAAGTAGGAGTGAAGTGCCCTCTAGTTGTTCCCTTGGGGTTGGATGTGATCACTGATTCAAACTCTCTGTGATCTCTCCTGCAAGACGATCGCATGAGAGAGCCTATTAACATCTTTCATGGTAGGAGCCAGAGGGCTAACCAAGTTTAAGGAGCCTGTGCTTTCTTCAAAGATTGATACTCAGTTAATAGTTCAGGGGATGAGGGACTTCTTGGTAGTGTAGCTGTAAAGTTGTCCTTGTGCCTGTCTGTGAATGTCACTATGTAAGTAGCCTCGGTAACTGCTCCACCAAACAGGTCTCTGGATAAAAGCATTTCTTGGTCTGTGCTTGCCCTTTCTTCAGGATGAGTAGAAACAGACTCCCAAGGAAAAGTCACATCCTACTTCCTTCTAGAAAAACATCTGACTTCCTTGGTCCTCTATGGGTCAGTACAATGCTTTGCATGTGAGTGTGACATGTTAGTGTGTGCTTATGACCCAGGGGCAGTGAGCATGTCCTGTGACCCAGGGGTGTTCTTCACAGCACCAGGCTGGAGTGAGCTGGATCACTGGATCAGTGCTTCTTCCTCATACTGTGATTTAGTGAGCACAGCTTCTTGCTAGCTGTTGGAGCTTTTGATTCCCTTCCTTTCCTCCCTCCACCTCCATTGGTTATTTTATTTACTTGCATTTCAAATGTTGTCCCTCGTCCTGGTCTCCCCTCCTTAAATGCCCCTCCCATACCCCCTCCCCTTTGTCTTTAAGAGAGTGCTCCTCTACCCACCCACTCACCCACTCCCACCTCGCTGCTCCAGCATTCCTCTATGCCAGAGTATCAAGCCTCCATAGGTCCAAGGGCCTCCCCTCCCATTGATGCTGGATATGGGAATCCTCTGCTACATATGCTGCTCCCCTTCTGCTTCTTCAGTCCTTCCCCTAACTCTTCCATTGGGGTCCCTGGGCTCAGTCACATTTGGAAAGATCCCCATCCTGTCAGTGACTGTACTGATTACAATCAATTGTTCATGAATATTTAAAACTATTAATTTGACCATGCCTTTTCTGACCCCCCCCCCTTTTTTTTTCCAAACTACCCAATTACCTTTTCGTATCTAGCTTCTGAATGGCTCTATATTTAGCTGTATGACAATAGATTCCTGCCTAGGTAGGTGGAGAACCAGTCTATCTAGTTCCTGGACACTCAGCATACATTCCAGGAGAAACGGATTCTGTGGTGGGGAGGTAGTAGATCGTTAGGATAGATTCTTCAATGCAGTGCATTTAAGTCAATCTATTGACCTACCCATCTATCTATTTATCTGTTCTGAGTGATGAGGATAGAATATAGAGCCTCTCATATGCTATGCAAGTGCTGTCCCAACAAGCCCCAGCCCTCAATGCTGCTATTGTTATTATTATTATTATTATTATTATTATTATTATTATTATTATTTTGGTTTTTCGAGACAGGGTTTCTCTGTGTATCCCTGGCTGTCCTAGAACTCACCCTGTAGACCAGGCTGGCTTTGAATTCAGAAATCCACCTGCCTCTGCCTTCCAAGTGCTGGGATTAAAGGCGTGGGCCACCACCGCCCAGTGCTGCACCACTGCTCTCAATGCTATTTTTGATTGACTTTCTCCCCAACTTTCTCTCCTCTGACCAAGCTACTTACAGATGGTCTCCAACACTGAGCCCTCTGCTAATGTTTTGTGGCATTTCATTTCTTTAGAAATACAACAAGTGATTGATTCTCCCTGTAATTATAGAAGTTACAATGAGCAGTTATCACAGAGAAGGTACATTTTGCTGATCTCCCCATTGTACTTCTACAGATAAAGGGAAAACCACTACACAAGAATGGAATTTCAAGGTCTGGACATTGTGTGCTTAGTTTTCAAGTGGTTAGCAGACACCTGCTGATTAGAAACAGTCAAAGTGTAACTGTCCCTGCTCCTGCTTTAAGCAAGAGCTGAAGTATGAACTCAGCATCCGTCAGAACTCTGCCCATCACTGCTACTTTACAAGTTACTTCCACAGAGACCTCAGGACATCGAATGCCTATGTTAGTCAGAGTTCTTCCAAAATCCAGACCTGTTTTCAGAACAAATGCCAGATTTCCTGGGGAGGGCGGTTACAGCGCATCATGTACCGTGCTCTGTCCGGATAATCTTTAGTGTTTACTTAAAGAGGAGGTGATGCTGTCCAGACCCCGGGTAGAAATGAGATCATGTCATGAGATTTCATTCAGACATTTTCCTTCAGTCACGTGGTGACATCAGGATCGGAAGGCAGATGGATTTCTTTGATGACACTACTAGACATCTGCCATTTCTTGTCTTCTATGACTGCTGGGAGATTACTAAAGGAAGTGAGGGGACCAATCAACATGGGAGCTCTTTACCATCATGGCAACATACAGTGGATCTGTAATTGGCATACACTGAGAAGACTTCGGCATTATACTTTAATGCCTATCCATTTGTTATTCATTATTTATTTTTTATGTATGTATATAGGTGTGTGTGTGTGTGTGTGTGTGTGTGTGTGGTATATGCACATGTGCACTCGCACATGTGTTTGTGTGAATGTGTATGTTTGGGTGTGCATGTATGTGTGTGCAGGTTGTGTCGGTAACTTCTTCGTTCTTTTTATATACTTTTTAAGATGAGCTCTCTTGGCCAGACACGCTAGTTAGCAAGCTTCAGGGATCTTCCTGTCTCCAGTTTAGCACTGGGATTTATGGGAAATGCTGCCATCTGGGACTTTTAATGTGGACACTGGGATCTGAACTCAGATCTCTGTTTTCACAGCAAACACTGAGCCATCTCCTCACGATTACTATTGCTTTTTAAAGAAATATAGTCAGCAATGTTTATATCGTCTTTAAGGTCCTGGTGTGAACCCGGTGAAGCACCGTGATCTTAGGAAGAGAAGCGTCTCCCATAAACACTCCTAAGTAGCAGGTGTTCTCTGACAAAAGACAGAAAGGCTCCATTGCCACTCATGTCTGGGAAGCGTTCTCAAAGATACGCCGGGGTCACCAGCGCCGGGGTCACCAGTAGGGTATCTACAGTCCTGATTTTGACTTGTACATGTGTCTCCTTAAACTCAAATTAATCTGTGTAATTAAAAGTAAATCTCACTTCTGGGAAATTGATGGAAAGGAGCAGATGGGGCAACTTCTCCATCTGCTGTCGTGGCTGTCTTCGGAGTAACTACCACTCCCTTGAGGCCTTGATTCATTTATTTCTTTAGCTGCTCATTTAATAAGTGTCTGCTTGGTGCCATCTCTGTACCAATATTTAGGAGACAACACCAAGGGGAACCCATCATGGGTTGTTGATCACCCTACCCTTCCTTCAGTGAGTATTCCAGCTCTTGACACTGAGCAATGACTGTCTCAGATCCCTCGCAGTCAAAGGTCTGGCCAGTGGGATCGGGTCCTGAGCCAGCTGCAGAGCTGCTATTTGTCATCTATGCATATGCTCATAGCTGGGAACGTAGTAGATGTGTGGCCAGGATGGCGGAGAACAAAAAAGCCTCAGGCCCTGATGCTGTGGGGTGTGGAGTGTTGTAACAATCGTGTGTGCACGATGAAAGACCAAAGGAAGATCTCCAGAGTTATGATGTCACTGCTGCTCAAACAGTGGCATCTTGGTCTAGAAAGGATCCAGTGATCAAGTGCGGCCAGCAGATTGGATGGGCGGAGCCTCGTGTGGTCTTCTGTAAGCCAAGCACACAAAATAACTATCTCAGTCTGTGTACAGGGCCCGACTATAGAAACACTCTGTGAGCTTCTTAAGGGTCAAGCCTATGTGTTGGGAAATAAAAGGTCAAAAAGCCAAAGCTGTTTTCAAAGAGGGTGGAGAAAGGCACACATTCTTGTGGCCTTCTCCTTCTTAACAGAGAAGGGGAGTAAGGCCAAGTTTCCACCCAGCAACCAGGCCTGAGCAGAATGTGGAGGAGGTGTAAGAGCCCAGCGTGGACTCAAAGGTCTCAAAGGAACCAGGTTCTCTTTTCTTAGCCCCATCTATGTATCTCTGTAAAACAAACTCTGGCTTGGTAAATGCTGTGCCAGGGACAAGGCTACCTCTGTCCACAGTGAGCACATGGAAACGCACAAGTATCTATTTAGATGTGGGTTAAACACAAAGTAGCCTTTTCTTTCTAGAGGAGGAGAAGGAAAAGCAGACGATGCCTCAGTTCCTTACTAACCATGGTGCTTTTAGATCTAAGTTGACGGGAAGACCACATGAGAACATGCTGAGCCTCCGAGTTAACGAGATGTCACTGTGGGAGAGAATTTTCATAATTAATGAACCAGTTCAATGTGTGCTGCCATTTGACTTTGATGAATGTATGTGGAGGCTTTCTCTCGGGACCCAGCAGTTGATCTGGGAAGCTCTTCTGTCTATACCCTGTGATGGGCATGAATTACAGTCCGGGTATCCAATACTGGCCAAGGGAGCTCAAGGGACAGCTAGGCGAACCTGGGGATGGCATTTGAGTGAC
Organism: Montemys delectorum; assembly: GCA_019843815.1. Classification (NCBI taxonomy): domain Eukaryota; kingdom Metazoa; phylum Chordata; class Mammalia; order Rodentia; family Muridae; genus Montemys; species Montemys delectorum. The sequence continues at coordinate 31,376 of JADRCD010156289.1, read as the reverse complement.
CTGCGGCCTGGACAATCTCCAAAGATGGAACACGACTTTGAAACCTAAGCTTTTTGGAGAAGGGACTGGGCCATGGAATAGAGTCTTAGGAGGAGAATTTATATTATTAAAATCCCTCTCCTAATTGTATCATGAGTTTTAAGACTTCAGGAAATGACCTCAACACCGTTTTAAAATGATTTGATAAAATTTTGCTTCACAGCTTATGTAGTTCATCACGCTAAGTTACTTGTGTGATGAATCTCAGCCCAATGTCTCAATGCTTGATTTTGTTGACAAACTCCACTCTTCATTAGTTATTGAGACTAATGTGTTATTGAGACTAGTGTTTCAACACTATTCCAGGCTAGCATGGGACTCACCACATAGTCTAGGCTTGCTTTGAATAAGTCTCCTGGGGCTAGAGCAGTGGTTCTCAATGTTTCTAATGTTGCAACCCTTTAATGCAGCTCCTCATGTTGTGGAGCCCTGCAACCATAAAATCATTGACAATGCCTACTTAATAAATGTAATTTTGCACACTGTTATGAACTGCAGTGTAAATCTCTGTGTTTTTCTTGGACACCTGTGAAAGGTTCATTCAACCATCAAAGTGGTTGCGACCCTCAGGTTGAGAACCATTGGTCTAGAGCAACCCTGTAATCACCTTTATACCTGGCCATTGTGTACTTCTAAGAAGGGATTTACTAAGGAGATCTGAAGTACAGGGCCTATGGATGGCATGTTTACTTAAGCTTAGTAACTATGAGAAAACTCTACCCCCATAGCTTGAGGAAATTAATAAGAACATGGTGGAACCTATTGAACTACTAAGAGAGCTGGTAAATCTGGGTTGCTGAGCACATACCCTTAAGTCCCATAGCCACCATCTCCATAGAAGAAAGTAACCCCTTGATTACCTCTGCCTTTCAGCCAGCTACAATACCTCCCATAATGAACCCTAGCATAAAGGTGGTTGCAAAGATTTCTGGGGGATGTAGTTCTCAGGCATTTTGCTCCTGGGTCAGAGATTATAAAGGAGGGAGGCAAAGGTGATAACTGAGAAGCAGCTCTCAAACCCTTCTAAAAATGTGCATCAAAGAAATGGAGGTTGCTGTCTGGGCTGGCCAGTGCCCTGAGCAGACCTTGGGCGCAAGCTCTGCAGCCAGTCCCACAATACCCAGAGGAAGCTCCACTCCCCAGGCACTCTAACAAGTCCAGGATCACAGGATCCCAAAATCACAGGATCACAGAGATAGCTTGACTCTGAGGAGTTCTGACACAACCAGGATCATAGGAAGGACAGGCTCCAGTAAGATTTAGCAAGGGCAGGTAGTACTAGAGATAACCAGATGGCATGGGGCAAGAGTAAGAAAATAAGCAACACAAACCAAGGTTGCTTGGCATCATTAGAACCCAATTCTCCCACCATAGCAAGCCCTGGACACACCATCACACCGGTAAAGCAAGAATCAGATCTAAAATCACTTTTTTTTTTTTTAATTTTTCGAGACAGGGTTTCTCTGTATAGCCCTGGCTGTCCTGGAACTCACTCTGTAGACCAGGCCTAAAATCACTTATTATGATGATGATACAAGACTTTAAGAAAGACATAAATAGCACCCTCAAAGAAATATAGGAGAACACTGGTAAACAGCTAGAAGCCCTTAAAAAGGAAACACTACTTAGTTCATATTGTTGTTCATCCTAAGGGGTTGCAAACCTTTCAGCTCGTTGGGTCCTTTCTCTAACTCCTTCATTGGGGACCCTGTACTCAGTGCAATGGATGGCTGTGAGCGTCTACTTCTGTATTAGTCAGGTACTGTCAGAGCCTCTCAGGAGACAGCTATCTCAGGCTCCTGTCATCCAGCACTTGTTGGCATCCACAATAGTGTCTGGATTTGATGATTGAATATGGGAAGGATTCCCAGGTGGAGCAGTCTCTGAATTGTCCTTCCTTTAGTCTCTGCTCCATAGTTAGTTTCTACAACTCCTTCCATGGGAATTTTGTTCCCCCTTTTAAGGAGGAACAAAATATCCTCACTTTGGTTTTCCTTCTTGAGTTTCTTGTGGTTTGTGGTGTGTACTTTGTGTATTCCAAGCTTCTGGGCTAATATCCACTTATCAGAGAATGCATACCATGTGTGTTCTTTTGTAATTGGATTACCTCACTCAGGATGATATTCTCCAGATCCATCCATTCCCCCAAGAATTTCATAAATTCATTGTTTTTAATAGCTGAGTAGTACTCCATTGTGTAGATGTACCACATTTTCTGTATCCATTCCTCAGTTGAGGGACATCTGGGTTGTTTCTAGTTTCTAGCTATAATAAATAAGGCTGCTATGAACATAGTGCAGCATGTGTCCTCAGAGCTCCCAAGGAACTAAAACTCCAACCAAAGAATGCACATGGTGGGACTCATGGCTCCAGCAGCATATGTTTAGCAGAGGATGGCCAAGTTGTTTATCAATGGGAGGAGAGGCCCTTGACCCTTTGAAGGTTCTATGCCTCAGTGTAGGGGAATGCCAAGGCCAGTAAGCAGGGGGATGGGGGAGGGAACAGGGATTTGTTTTAGTTTTTGTTTTTTTATTTTATTTTTATTTTTCCTTCGGAGGGGAATCTGGGAAAGGAGATATTGTAAATAAATAAAACATCTAATAAAAAAAAAAGGAAACACTAGCCAGGCAGTGGTGGTACACACCTTTAATCCCAGCACTTGGGAGGCAGAGACAGGAAGATTTCTGAGTTTGAGGTCAGCCTGGTCTACAGAGTGAGTTCTAGGACAGCCAGAGCTGTACAGAGAAACCCTGTTTTGGAAAACAAACAACAACAACAACAACAACAAATAAATAAAAAATTTTTTCTTAAAGAGGAAACACAAAAATCCCTTAAAGAACTACAGGAAAACACAATCAAACACGTGAAGGAAATGAACAAAACCATCCCGAATCTAAAAATGGAAATAGAAACAATAAAGAAATCAGAAAAAAAGACAACTCTGGAGATAGAAAACCTAGGAAAGAAATCAGGAGTCGTAGATGCAAGCATCACCAACAGAATACAAGAGATAGAAGAGAGAATCTCAGGGGTTGAGGACAGCACAGAAAACACTGACACAACAGCCAAAGAAAATGCAAAAAGCAAAAAGCTCCTAACCCAGAACATCCAGGAAATCCAGAACACAATGAGAAGACCTAAGGATAATAAGTATAGAAGAGAGTGAAGATTCCCAATGTAATGGGCCAGTAAATACCTTCAACAAAATTATAGAAGAAAACTTCCATAACCTAAAGAAAGAGATGCCCATGAACATACAAGAAGCCTACAGACTCCAAGTAGACTGGACCAGAAAAGAAATTCCTCCTGTCCCATAATAATCAAAACACTAAATGTACTAAACAAAGTAAAAATTTTAAAAGCAGTAAAGGAAAAAGGTCAAGTAACATGTAAATGCAAGCCTATCAGAATTACACCAGACTCCTCATTATAGACTATGAAAGCTAGAAGATCCTGGGCAGATGTCGTACAGACCCTACAAGAACACAAATGCCAGCCTAGGCTACTATACCCAGCAAAACTCTCAATTACCATAGATGGAGAAAACAAGATATTCCATGACAAAATGAAATTTGCACATTATCTTTCCACAAATACAGCCCTACAATGGATAATAGATGGAAAACACCAACATAAGGAGCAAAACTACATCCTAGAAGAAGCAAGAAAGTAATCTTTCAACAAACCTACACAAACCTAATTCCACCTCTTACAACAAAAACAACAGGAAGTAACAATTACTTTTTCTTAGTATCTTAATATGAAAATTAATATTACCAACATATCCTAATTGGTTGAAATCCAAAAATATGAGGAATTAGAAATTCGTTGACTGACATCCAATGGTCTCTCTAATTTGGTAATTGGAGAAATAAGTCCAATATTGTACAATCCATATACACTTACAGCTTGTTTGTCCATGACAGTGTCTTGCTGTGTACAAAATAATGGTCTTGAAATCTTGCTTCTCCTATTTCAGCCTCTCTATTAGTAGTATTGTTTATTTCACTTTTTACACTACACTATGGTTTTCAGAATAGCTTACATATTTCAAAAGTATTTATACAGTCAAAAGAAATGTAGACAATTAACTTGGGAGGTTGCTTGTAAGAGAACAACAAAGAGTGAGACTGAATGATTTGCTTGATGTTTGTAATTCTTGTATCAAGTTTGAAGAAGAGGACTTTATAAGTTACTCTTTCTCTGAGATGAATGCTTTTCCAAATTATCACAGCCAATGAACCAGATTCTTACCCTCACCTAATGTCTGTGCCACTCTCCAAGCAGAATCATTGTTCATTGAAATAGTTGGTGAATGACTTTATGGATAGACCATCTTAATACACACACCATTTCTTAAATTAATGTAACCTGTTCTCAGTGGGCTAAGAATAAAGTCACTCATTCAAGTCAAATATCTTTGACCATAGCAGGAAGTCTGTGTCCAAAAACTGTGCCTACAATTCATTCCTTGGCACAACAGAACTGTCATCTCTCAGCTTAGCTACGATGGAGGTAAAATCCTTTGGTGATGTGAGGGTCATTGAAGTACAGCCTTATTACAATGAAATCCAATGTCCAAAAATTGTTCTTATTTTGGGCTTTTACCACAGTAAAAGCCAAGATTTTAAGCTCTACTAAATACAAAACAAACAAACAAACAAACAAAAAGACTTTATATATTTATGTTCATTTAAGAAAATACTAGTAGTGGTGTATTATTTTAAAATATACAGTTAATACGTTTGGAGTTATTTAAAATTTATATTGAGAAAAACATGTATTTTCAGTATTGCTATAGACAAACATCTACATAAGACTGTTAAATTGTTGTTTTATATCAAACTACTTTTATAATACTCATTTTTATTGTTATAATATTTTATAAATTTTAAGGAATATGACAAAAGAGGTATGGAAGTTATTGTAGATATTGAAATTGGGTCTCTGGGAGGTATTGGCCTACAAAAGGAAAACGAGAATGTAATTTAATTGTTTACTTAAAATATGTTTTTAAATGTTAACAAGTTCAGATAGATTGAAATCATGTATCTTTTCTCATCATAATGCAATAAAACATAATAAAAAAAAGAAAAAAGAAAGAAGGTTATGTTTGCTGCTTGATAAATGCCTGGGTGAATCTTTTGCAGGTAGTCATCTCTTTAACTCTTTGAGAGATCTTTTAAAACTAAAACCCAACAGATAACACTATGCTAATGGTATAAGTTAGAAATGTTCATGGTAGTGCTTATTCAGGTTGTCCAAGTGGCACTATTGGTAAGCTGGGACCAAAGCTCCCCTATACCACTCCATCATTCCAACCCCAACCCAAATTTGAATAGAATAAAGTTGAACAGAATAGGTGATGGGAAAAGAGATGGGATTTAAAATTCATCTCAAAGCTCATAGATCTCCTATTCCAGGAAAGAGCTGAGACGCTCCTGACTCTGTACAGGTGGAATCCCAAGGCAATGTCACTGTCCAAGTACCTCGAGCTATGGGGAGTGATGGACTCACTTCCCCTGAAGAGGACCTGACAGTTGAATAAGTCAGGAAAGCGGACTTGTTCGTTTTGGTGGCCTAGACACAGGACACTGTTAATAAAGAGAACGTGATCCTCTTGGCCTTTGCGTAGGCAGGCCCACAAGTTCTCCTTTATGAATTTGTAGCTGAGAGTCTGAGAAGCACACCTCTAGGGCGTTTCCCTCTCTTGCTGGAGGTCACTTAGCAGGCTGACAATTACCGTCATTATAAATCCCATCACTGAGCCAGGACAAGTGGGGGTGGCTGAGACTACAAGGGCAGGCCAGGGGACTGTAGACACCAAGTCTGCTGCGGAATGGCTCCCTTGATCTTCTCAGACAGCAGTTTCAGTGTTGGCAGAGTTGATGAAGGGCCCCCACTCCTACAGTGGGCTGAGTATCACTGACATGTATGGGTAGTCGCTTAGCAAGCAGAGTCCTGGAGATTTTTATTTGACCTGCATCTGAAACAGTTCAGTGACAAAGGTTCATGGTTTTTTTTTTTTTTCCTGAAATGTAAGCAATCTGATTGCTTAATGGAGCAAATCACCTGTGATGCAATGTTTTGTCTGGCCAGTCTCAGCTCTGCTAAGCTTGGATGCTTGATGGCTAACGGGAAAATAGCACAGGCTGCTTCTTGTTTTGTTCTTTGGGTGGATGGACAAAGTCAACATGTTGGTTAGACTCAGCATCTATGTTTGACTTCAGAGATCCTTAGACATATGCTGTCAACATGAAGATAGCAGGCCTGCACCCTGGGAATAGACCAGCATGCCCCTGAAAACAATCTGGACATGCCCATTGGAAACAACACCAGGCCTGGTTACCCAGAGAGTAGACCAGGAGTAGGAGTGGATGTGGGTGAGGGAAATCCTTTCCTGGACCCTAGCAGAAAGGTGATTGCAAAGACTTCTGGGGAATGTAGTTCTCATGCATTTTGCTCCTGGGTCAGAGAGATTACAGAAGGAGGAAGGCAAATGTGATTACTGAGAGACAGCTTTATCCTCTCTTTATTCCAGCCATTCTGGTTGTGGTCAGGGTCTGGGGATACCCCAATGTCGTCTTGATATTAGTGGAAGCTGCCAGGACACTGCCCCCCACCCCTCCCAGCCCAAACCTCTCAGTTAAAGACCTAACTTGGCTTATGAGATTATTCTGGCTTTAGAGTCATGGTCTAGAACTAGATAGGTGATGGTTCCTCTGAATGGACAAGATGTAGAGTATTTATGACAGCTATTGTTAATTTGATCTCTCATACACACTAACAGGCAATGAATGAATGAATGAATGAATGAATGAACCAGTCAGTCAGTCCTGGGGATGAACATTTTTCTGCTATGGCCATCAGTTTCCCGCTAACACCCTCTTGCTGCTGTCTGAAGGAAGTGATTTGCTGCTTATGTGCCTGTCTGCAGGTTTGCTATTGCTAAGCCAGCCTCAGGGGGGACCATGTTCAGAAGCGCATGCCATATAATATGTCAGACAGATCAAACGGGCATCTTAGGGCTGCCTACGAGGGGAAATGGTTAGCAATTAGTAAAAGGATGTGGGTTGGTCCCGCTGGCTGAGGGCTTGCAGTGACTGCCAATGTAGTGTGTGTCTGGGCTGAGCTGTGTGCATGGGTGAAGCTTGCAAGTGTTCATGTCACTGGGAGAGGGGTTGGTGAGGCGGTTTACAAGCTCCGAACATCTCTCTCTGGCCAAGAATTCTATGATTCTCAGAACTTCCCTAGTCTAGACATAGCATTGGTTTGTTTTTAAATGGAGTTTTAGGGGTCACCAATGGTGCGTGAAATCTTGTTAATGATATTAATTTTGAGGATCAAAAGTGGTTTCTCGTTTGCCTTTTCTGGCATTTATTGCTTTACAACAATATATTTTGCTCCCAGGTTTAGGATCAAAGAAACCTTTTTCTCACTCTTGCTCGTTTTCTCCCTGTGAGCAGTCTCATGCGGCATTGAAACCAAGTCAGCCCACAAGAAGCACATGAGGCTTCTCCGCCAGGCCTGGAGCCACTCTATCCTTTTTTGTGCCTCAGCGGTAAAGAGGGGAGTGTGGGAGAGGACCAAGGCACAGATGGTGGATGCTGGGAAAGAGGGCTGAGAGTCTGGTCACACTTCAGTAGGAAAATGCTGAATGCCTTGACTGGTTTTAATTAACAAGGTTCAGAGGGCGAACACGTGGGTGTAGCTGTGTGTGTGTGCATGTATGTATGTGTGAGTGTGAGCATATATATGTGTGTGTATGTGTCTCTGTGTGTATGTATGTAGATATTTATGTATGTGTATGTACATGTGTCTATGAGTATATGTGTGTGGGTGTGGGTATGTGTCTGTGTGTGTCTATGTAGTGTCTATGTGTCTATGTGTATATACGTGTGCAAGTGTGTATGTGTGTGTAAGTGTGTGTGTGTAAGTGTGTGTGTAATGATGAAATGACATGGGTATTTATACTGCAAGTTTTAAAAGTAAAACATTTTGGGGGCTGGAGAGATAGTTTAATAGTTAAGAGCACTTGCTGCTTTTACTGAGGACCCAGGTACAATTCTTAGAATCTGTATTGTAGCTCACAACTGTCTGTTCATTGCACTCTTCTGACCTTTACTAACACAATGCACAGTCGTGCCAGTGTCACAGACTTACATTTAGGCAAATCACCCATATATAATATTAGCTAGAAAAGAAATGGTTTTCATTTCTTCCTTTTAATGAGATAACCTTAATCCTTTGGTTCAGGTTCCCAGATTAATGAGTTACTATTTAACTGTGATCCTTCTGTAAATCCTCAGGCAGCAGTGGCCGGTGGTGTCAAGTCTTCTTAGCCTGTGCATCTGAGGGTGCATCCCACTAGGTGAGGGGCTTTTCTACAGTAGCACCGCATCTGTGCTTCCTTAACTTAGGGAGGGCGAGGGCTGCGAAGAAGGAGGATGGGCATCCCTTGGATGAATTCTTGGTTTTCTCTGTACAAAATCCTCCTTGTGACTTTTTTATTCTTCCCATTTATTTGCATATGTGTGTGTGTGTATATATGCACACATATGGGTATGCATGTATGTGTGCTGTACATGTGTGCACACAGGTATGCATTGTGTACATGCACATGCATGTGTACATGTATGTATGTGTGTTGTTTATGTGTATGCACATGTGTGTATGTGTATGTGAATGCACATGTGTGTAGATGTGCATGTGTGTGTGTGAATGTATGTGTGCTGTATGTGTGTGTGCACACGTGTGTGAATGTACCTGGAAGCCAGAGACTGGCACTGAGTGCCTCACTCAGCTATTCTCCATTTTAGTTTTCTTAGTTTCTACTGACTTTGCAGTTCACTGATTTGGCCAGAGTGGCTGGCCAGTGAGTCCTGGAGACCCTCCTGTTCCTGTTGCCCTGCAGTGCTGGGTTTAGAGGCATGCCCTCTATGTCTGGTTTTCTACATGGGTACTGTGGATCTGAACTCAGATCCTCATATACTTACATTGAAGGTCTTTACTGTCCAGCCATCATGTTTGTGTTAAGCCTGTTTCAAAGCACTGCTTCTGTATGTTGCCGCCTCAGTCTGCTATAGAAGTCCTCTACTGGACTTCTTACAGCCAGATGTGCTCATGCCTGGCTCTGTCTCTTCCTGCCCTGTGAGAGAAAGGAGCTGAGAAACACTGCCTTTGTGCTCTGGGTCACAAATGTTGCTCTTAATGGCCTTTTCAGGTCCGATTTGCCCCAAGGTCTATTCATAGGCCCTTACAACACCCTGGAGTCTTGTTTCTCAGTTGAGAGCCCCCCACACTCTGTTACCCCATTCCCCACATGGAAACAGCCCTGGGCACTGGAGTGTTGCCTCTGAACCTCAGTCCATTGGCAGGGTCCCACTGATGTGTATTTCTCTGATACCGTCTGGCTGCCTTCGGCTCGTTTCCTAGAATCAGTCATGTTTCCACTGATGCTCTACTTGATGACTTTGTGGTTACACTGCTAATATTTGTTGTCCTCTGTCCCCCCCTCCTTGCTCTCCTGAACATCAGTCCCAGCTTATTGACTGTAGAGAGCCACACCCAAGCCGGCAGCCTCCATTACAAGATGGCGCCGGCATCCGGTTTCTTCTCCCCTTAACACGTAGTCTGCACATGTACCTAGGGCCAGAGCGCGCTAAGTCTCAGCCCATCTGCGCATGTGCTAGGGCCAAAAGGCGCCAAGTCACAGCCTATCCCGAGGCGTCTCATGAGGTAATGAGCAAACAGCCAATCAGAGATGAACACGCCGCTCCAGGGTGTATATAAACAGTGCATTCTCCAGGGCTCACTCTCTCCTCGCCACATGGTAATAAAGGTTTGCTGCAGAAGGATCCTGTGTGTGTGTGTCCGTTTTCGGGGAGGGTCCAGAACTGCAGGACAAAGGTAAGCTCTGAGAGGCATGTTTCGTCTTGATCTACAAGACAGTATGTCAGAAACAGAGCGAGAAAAGAGATTAGGAGCTCAGAAAAGAAAAGGCATGCCAATGAAGAAGACAGGCCCTTCCATGGAAGTGAGAGATGAGGGGAAGCACACCCTGGGAGAGAAAGGGGAAGGAGCCCTGGGAGAGAAGTGGAGGGAGAAAATAGCCTCAAGACAGAGAAATATTTATCCGATAAAGGAACTAGAGGTTTTGGGGCTTGATAGTTCTGAGTTGGAAAAACTGGGTCCTGTTGAGGAAGCAGCTCACTGGGAGGAGCCGCTGCCGCCAAATTGAAAGGGGGGGGGAAGATGGCGGTGGTAGGCAACGCGGTGCCTTGCGGAGGCCTGGCGGGGCCTGGGGCAGCAGGTCTCCTCAGTCTGGGCCGCGATTGCAGCCGGGCCTAGCGGCCGGGCCAGTGCTCATAGCGAACGGCGACAAACTGGTGGCCGCCGTGTGGCCCTACCGGTGGCTGGCGCTTCTGCGGCGCCTCACCGTGCTACCGTTGGCCGGGCTACTGTACCCAGCCTGGCTGAGCGCCGCTGCCAGAGGTTGCTGGGAATGGGGCAGAAGGCGAACTCCCAGGCAGCATTAGAACAGAACCATGAGGCTTCCTGGCCCGTGGCGAACTCACAAGCAGCATTGGAACAGATAGGGGAGGAGCGTTCGGTAGAGTCAGAGAAGGAGAGCTGGATGCGGGGCCTACCGTCGACTCTACAGTTAGAATTGAATTGTCACTTGTTTATCCAGTTTTTCAAGATACACAGGGTCAGTGTTTTCATGAGCTTTGGATTTTAAGGTTATAAAGTCCTTGGCTGAGTCCATACTTACGGATCACAGCCCCTTTCACTTTAATTTGCTAATGAACAGGTAGACGCTAATCACGCAGCTGGGAATCAAGCTTGGGATAGGGATATGCTTTTGGGGCAAAGTTGCTTTGCTGTTGATTAGCAAACAGACTTTCAGATTAATCTACAGACTGGTTGCCCATTGCAAGTCTTTAAACAGGTAAATCAGATTGGTAACAAAGGGGAGGTAAGCAGAAATCTAACAAAAAAAAATTTTTTTTTACATGGCACCATGGAGCCATTTTCTGACTTTGTGGCTAAATTAGTAAAAGCTGCAGAGAGAATCTTTGGTGATCCAGATGCAGCCATGCCACTGATCAAACAACTAGTGTATGAACAGTGCACTAAGCAATACCAAGCCGCTATTACTCCATATAACTAGAGACTTGAATGAAGGTGTGTAGAGAGCTTGGAAGCCTGCTAACCAATGCAGGAAGCAGCTGCCGTGATGCAGCTGAGTAGAACAAATAAATACC
>JADRCD010156289.1:3775-15070 GCA_019843815.1 Montemys delectorum | reverse complement strand
AACCTGGAAAATATATAATAATTCTACTTTAGAAATTACTGGGGTTGATAAAATTCTAGAACAAATTGACTTTTCACCTACCCTGGTGTGTGTTTATCCCCCCTTCCTGTTTATTCTTTCAAATTCTTCATTTGAAAATTGTACTAATGATTCTTGCATAATGTCTCAGTGTTGGACCGCCAAACAGGCAAGGCGTGCCATGGTTGCTAAAGTGCCATGATGGGTTCCCGTTCCCGTAGAAATCCCATCTACTCTGTCATTATTCAGACAGAAAAGAGATTTTGGAATAACCACAGCCATTATAACGGCGATCTCTGTCACCGCAGTTGCAGCTACTGCCGTTGGGATCGCCATGTCTACCTCAGTCCAAACAGGCACAGTTTTAAATCAACTATCTGCAATGGTGGCAGACACAGTCGACCATCATACTTCTGCTAGTGCCCAATTAAAAGGTGGGCTGATGGTGGTCAATCAGCGCATTGATTTAATAGAAGAAAGATTGGATATTCTTTTCCCACTAGCCCAATTGGGGTGCGAAAGAAGGTTGGGCACCCTGTGCATTACCAGCGTGAAGTATGATAATTACACACAGGCAGCTAACTTGTCTAGAAAATTATCTTTATATCTTGCAGGGAATTGGTCGGAGGGATTTGATGAGACCCTTGAATCATTGCGAGCGGCAGTAGTAGCGATCAACTCGACATGAGTGGATCTATCACTGACTGGACTCTCCTCTTGGATTTCTTCAGCCTTTTCTTTAAGGAATGGGTGGGGATTGGCCTGTTTAGTGTTGCCTTGTGTGCTGGCTTAGTGTTTCTCTTCTGGATGGTTTGCAAGCTCAGAGCCCAACAAAAACGTGACAAGGTAGTAATTGCCCAAGCACTCGCTGCGCTAGAGCAAGGAGCCTCTCCCGATATTTGGCTCAGCATGTTAAGAACAAAATAAACACTCAAAGGCTAATGGTCAGCGAGACTTAGCTCTTGCACCCTGTGGGGTCTTATCCCATTGCACATGGGAGAGTGAGTCAAACTGCCATATGTCCTCGAGGCCCGCTGCCTTTGGCCCCTACGACGGGATTAGGCTGATGCCATAAACCAGGAGCACACCAATGAGTAGTGATCCAAAGGATCCCACCGATCTCTTGGTGCTGGTAATGGACAGCACATCAGCTAGCCTAAGACACGGGGCATTGGCCAGTGCCTATCATTTAAAACAAAAAGGGGGAGATGTAGAGAGCCACACCCAAGCCGGCAGCCTCCATTACAAGATGGCGCCGGCATCCGGTTTCTTTTCCCCTTAACACGTAGTCTGGGCATGTGCCTAGGGCCAAAAGGCGCCAAGTCACAGTCTATCCCGAGGCGTCTCATGAGGTAATGAGCAAACAGCCAATCAGAGATGAACACGCCGCTCCAGGGTGTATATAAACAGTGCATTCTCCAGGGCTCGCTCTCTCCTCGCCACATGGTAATAAAGGTTTGCTGCAGAGGGCTCCTGTGTGTGTGTCCTTGTATTCCTGCCGGCGGGAAAATAGCGCGGATCACAATTGACCTGAATCCTAAGGCTGGCTCTGTCCTCTCTCTATGCCAAGCTTGAGGCTCGTGCTTTCTGTAGCTCTTCCATCCACATTTCGCAGTTAGCTGTGCATTATCTACATGTCACCACAACTTACATTGTTTGGATTCAACTCTCCCTACCCACCATGAACTTTCTCTGTCTTGGTTTTGGTAATCTGTCTCTCCACCCATGTTTCCCCTCTCTGGAGTATGTTTCAGAGGCACTGTGACTATGATTAGAGCTGATGCCAGGGCCACTCACTGACAAATCTCTTTGCTATATCTCAGCCTTCTTTTCCTTCTCTTTCTCTTTTCAACACTTGGCACATCTGGCCACCTACTCTTTCTTACCTTTGCCAGGGACTTGGCTTCCTCATCACCTCTTTGGTATCTCCCTGTACAGATGCATCTGCTGCTTTTTTGTAGGAGGAACTACAGCAGGGCCCCCTTAATGTAAGTGGCAGGAGCGAGCAGCTGCAAAGGCATCTACTGCAGGCGGACCTAATTGAGGACTGCCTGAGAGACCAAGGATTGCTGATGCAGACAATACCAGCCAATTGGGAACTGCTGTTTAGAAGAGATGCTTTCTTGGGACCAATGGGGCGTGGGTGGAGGGTATGAAAGGAGTTTGCAGCAGCATTCAGATGAGATTCTGTGGGCATTTCTCACCTGCTCCCAGGTCTGTGCTGTTCATTCTGCACACCTCAGCCCCAACCCCCAAGGGCAGGTAGGGCCAGGCAGTAGTTTTTTCTGCCTAATTTTTCTTCCTCTTTCCTCACCCTAGGGCTCTCACTATGTTTTCCAGGATCAACACTGTTGATGAGGTAGCTCTAAGAATGCAACTGGCAAACCTATGCCTTTGTCTCAGTAGTTTTGTATTTCTAGTTTTAGAGCAGGCATGGACTGTGGCAGCTTCATTGAGCTCATGGCTTTCTTTCTATCTTCACTTTCCTCTTGTTCTCTACTGTCCTTCAAATAGTAAAATGTGAATACTTTCATGTTGTTCCTTTTTTCTCCTTAAATAACAGCATCTTATGGATATCCAGATCCTGGCCAGCTTTTTCAGCCCTCCTCATTCTTTCTTTGTAGGAAAGTAAAGAAAACTGACTATCAGAATAGTCATCCTATAAAAAGATGTTCAGTCTGCTGGACCATGAGTTGTTGATGACCCAGTTGTCTTGAGGTAAGCTGATAGAAACACATACATTCACACACACACACACACACACACACACGCACACACGCACACATGCACACACACACACCACAATGAATGGGAAAGGGGAGAAAGACCTAGCTGCTGGACCTTTCTCTGTTTTGCTTCACATCTATGGGTTCTATGTTCTAGTTACTATGGAAAGTATCATATGATGGTGGCCATGATATATTGGCAAAGCAAAATGTATCAAACTGTGCTGACAATCTAGAGTCATTTGGGAAGAGAGGGACTCAACTGAGAAAATGCCTCCATAAGACTGGCCAGTGGGCAAGTCTGGAGTCCATTTTCTCAATCAGTGATTGATGTAGGAGGCGCTCAGTTCTATCTTAGTCAGGGTTTCTAGTGCTCTGATGAAACACCATGACCAAAAAGCAAGTTGGGAGAGAAGGGGTTATTTGGCTTACACTTTCATATTACTGTTACTATTGAAGGAAGTCAGGACAGGAACTCAAACAGGGCACGATCCTGGAGGCAGGAAGTAATGCAGAGGCCATGGAGGATGAGTGCTGCATACTGGCTTGCTCCCCATGGTTTGCTCAGCCTGCTTTCTTATAGAACCCAGGACCAGCAATTCAGGGACTGCATAACCCACAGTGGAGGTTGGGCCCTCCTCCATTGATTGCTAACTGAGAAAATGTACAGCTGGATATCATGGAGGCATTTCCTTAACTGAGGCTCCTTCCTCTCCAGAGTCATCCATGAGGTAAATCTCTGAACATGCCCTTGAGATTATCTACATTAGGTTAATTGAGGTGGGAAGACTCAATTTAATTGGAGGTGGCACCATTGCATGGGGTGTGGTACTGGGGTGAATACAAAAGGCAAAGAAGCTTGAGTGCTAATATTCCCCTACTTCCTGCTTCCTCACTGCGGACATAATGTGCCTATCCCTGGCATTACATCTTTCCTGTCACGATGATAGACTATCTCATTGAACTATAAGCCAAAATAAACCCATTTTCTCTTCAGTTGACTTTGCCAAGGCATTATATAGTAGCTACATGGAAAGTAACAAACACAGAAGATTTGTACCAGGAGTGGGGCTGTTGCTCATGTTGCTTATTATATGATTTTTGGACTTTGAAAATGGTATCCAGGTAAAATGTTGAAGATTTTGGAAATTTGAACTAGAAACATCCTTAAATAATCTAAGTAGAGATTAATGGGATATTTTGATGAGAATTTAGAAGACCAAAGGGTCAGAGAAATGTCCCACTATAGGTCTGGCTCAAGGATTTCAGAAGGGAGCAAGGAGTCTCTGAGAATGAGGCTAGAGGCCATTCTTGCTACATTCTGGCAAGAACCTGACCATATTTTGCATATGTCATGAGGACTTGTATGAGGCTCAACTAAAAAGTAATACACAGGCTATCACATTGTCATTTAACCTCCACAAGCAGGCTATAACCTATAACAATAGAGAATAATCGACTAATTTCTTTGGAAGAGATTTGAAGTCAGCATAGGATTCAGGCTATGGAATGCCACTTTTATCCAAGTATACACTGAGAAAGAACAAAAAGTAGAACATAAAAAAATTGAAGTTTTGTGAGTATGGGATAGTTTGATGTTTCATATAGGAGAGTGTATGTCAGAGCAGCTATAATTATTAAAGAGATCAGTGCCATTAAAGAGAAACTTGGCACTTTTCATGAAGACAATAGGAAAAGTAAGGAGACCATCTCAAATTCACAATCCTCTTGCTGCCCCCTTCTGAATGTTAGGATAATAGGCATATGCCACCAGCATCACAAAATTTGACATTATATAATTTGTCAAACGAATTATTTTAGAATTTCACTTTCTTCCTATCTAAATGTAGGATAAGAAATCAAATGATTACAAAACATTACTTGTTGACTGTGATATTTATTTGTAAGTGTTTGCTGAAAAGAGAAGAGAATGTGGCATAATGTAGCCCTGGGTTATGTCAGGCAGTGAATTGGAGTGTTGACAGATCTTGGCTATTTATCAAAATACAACATCTTTCTCTATTCACAACTTAGTTGTTGTCACCACCCATATTTCCTGCTAACTGGAGTTGTCAGAGATGGTCATAATATATTGTCTATAATAACCACCCTTGGTCTTCCTGGGAGCTCCGTCTGCAGTCTCTTGAGAGTAGGGTGCTTCACCTGTGAGGCAGTAGAAATATAAGCACTGCATCTAGGCCTTTCTAGACTTATCGAGGCAGCTCCCTCACTCATTATCTGCACTCTGTTGTGTGACTCTGTTGTCCCTACCTAAGATGTCCCCTGGGGATCTTCATCTACGGCATCCACACTTCTGACCAGACATTGCTGTTTTCAGATGGACTATGATGATAATATTTACACTAGGGAAATCAGCAGGTGATACACATCATATCTCCCTTATGAGAACTGTTCATTAAATAGTTACTAACACATCTCCTTGGGGCCCTTAGTCCTGTTGAGTAGCAAAGTGACTAATGTGGTGGCTCTGTCTGAGGAAGTAATAGCATTGGAGCCCGTAGAAGCCATGCAGCTTATGGTGGCTCAGCTTAGGGTTATTGTTGTCACTTTACAGTGTGCATAAGCATGGAGTATGCACATGGGGCATGCACATGGAGTATGCACATGTGTGCATGTGGAGTAGAAATTGCTTTAAAGATGGTTCTTTTCCACACTAGTAGTGTATGGTCTGGTATTTGATTGTGATCCTGGGCAGTGGCCACGAATCACAGCTCCCAGTTGGTGTCTTGGTCCCAAGGGTAAACAGTGCACATTCTACAACAGTGTGTTGCATTGTTGGTTAATCTGGAGTGTCAAGTTGATTGGCTCCGGGCAAGCCTGTGCAGGCATTTAAAGGGAGGACTAACTGATGGGGGAAGACTCGCCCTCAGGATGGGTGGAAGCATCTCGTGTGGCATAGATTTGAAGAGGCCAAAGTAGAAAGCAGTGCTGGTTGCCTGCCTGTCATTGCCTGCCCACCTTTCCTTGATGGTGAGTGCATCAGTTTTGTAGCAGGAAGCAGCAGCATAATGTTCAGTATGGTTCAACTGTCTCCAGTTGCATTTCCCTGGAAGCCTGCAGGTGATTCTTCCAGAATCCTGTTGAGAGCCCTGGGTGAAGACCAAGAATAATCCCTGGGTCACTGACCTGCACTGACTTGGGTCTATTCCCTGGGAATATCTTTTGACCTGATGTGTAGGGTCAGTAGACACACCATCTGTGGCTATTCAAAGCTTTGGGTCAAGGGGCTTTCTAGGTCTAACCCACGATATCTGTGTTGATGAGGAGACTGGGGACTGGATAAAAAGACCCAAGTACAAGTTAAATTAAAGAGTTCAGACACATGGTCAGACCACTGCCTGCAATTGTCTGCGTGGTGCCAACCTCCTGCTGCTGACAAAACAGATTCCTGGGCCAATATCAGTATACTAGGTCAGCATGGTACCACGAAAGCCTAATGCGACCCATGGGGACAATTTAGACTAAAATGTAAAATGAAACAAGTGACATTTTAGTAATATACTTTATCTAAACCACTATAGCCGAATTACCATTTTAACATATGATATCAGTGAGAAGTTATTAATGAGTCCCCAACTATTCAGAACTGTAGTTTTCTTGTTAGTGAGGGTGCTGGAGTGATCCCAGGCCATTGTGTGTGTGAGGGAGGAGCTATACCACCACAGGACAGATCTGAGTGCAGAGGGCACCAGCTGATGACTCTTGAGTTTTTGTGACATTAACTGTAGAGTCATGTGTTTAGCGATAGAAACAGAAGCACTTTATGAGAGAAGATAATGACTCTCTGGGAATGTGCATGAACTAGTGAGCTGGGGAGAGCTGTGCTTGGAAGCCATGTGCCCGATGTGCCTGGCTCACAACCCTCCACAGGTGACGTACATAGCACCTACCTCTCCCTCATTTGCCTAGTGCAGGCTTCTCTCCAGCATGCTGCCCCTCTGTAGTTTATGTAGGAAGGTTCCCAGTTAACTGGCTTCTTTCCTGTATTAATCTTGATATCTCTCTCCTGCCACACTATTGCTGAGATGTGTCCACAGCCTGGTATCAGGCTTTGGAATGTGCTGTGTATTTTCCAGTACACCTAAGTTTGTACTTGCTGTGTCTCTAGAGTCCTGAAGCCAGATTGGCTATCGCGTGACTCCTCTTAGGTACCAGTGCAGATCTGCCAGTATTCACTTAGTTCTCTTCAAACTAACACAAGGGGAGCCAGTGCAGTGTGACTCACCTCTGCTGAGAGGCCCACTGCCTCACTGTGTGAATGCATTAAAATTTAAGGGTACATCAGAAATCAGGGAAACGGCTGCACTGCAAATGTGCAGGACACTGCTAGACAGAGACACACAGGCTATACACCATCCACGAACCACTGAGCAACATGCCCACACATGCAGACTAGTGTGCAAAGCCTGGTCCTCCACATGTGGAAAGCAGTATGCTCTGTGAAGTGGCGCAGTAGAATTTCCAACCAGAGGCAGCTGCATTTTTCTAATTCAATCTGTTACCACAGTCAGAGTATTTTTGGACAGGAATCAACTTGTTCCACTTGACAAGACCTCTCTATACTCTGCCTGCATCCCAGGCCTTGCCTCACAAAGGTGTTCTCTGTGGAAATTTTCAGGTGGTGGAAGAATTGGCAAGGAAAATCAAGACCAACATCTCTTTAAAAATGCAGCCCCATTTGGGAGTGTGGGAGAAGAGGCAGGTCCACCTTGCTCTAGGTGGAATGCTTTGCGTCACGTCAAGGGTGGAAACACACTTGAATTCCAATAAGATGCATGTACACAAGAGGGCTCTTGTACTCCTGCACTTGGCATGAATGGAGTCGCCTGACCACCCTAAGCTAAGGATATCAATTCTAAAAATCTGCATTTCTGCCTTCTCGTGTCTGTCTTCCTTTTTTGGGAGTATGAAAGAGAACAGCAAGGAGTCGTAGGTAGGAACTAGTCAGAGAACTGTCTCCTGGGCCAGCATGGGCTTGGAAGGTTTTATGGTGCCATCCTGTGTGATGTCATCTCTGTCCATGGTGTCTACTGTGTGTGACATCTACATGTGTGACATCAAGCAGTAAAATGTGAAGAGCTAGACATCATAAAGGGAGATGACTCAGTGGGTAAAGTGCTTTCCTCGCAAGCATGGGGCCTTGTGTTTGATCCCCACAGACCATGTGAATGACCTGAGGGATCCATACCTGTGGTGCCAGGGCTGGAGGGCTGGGGAGACTGCAGGTCCTAGGACTTGGTGGCCAGAGAACCTAGTGTAATTGGCAAGCCTAAGTCCCAGAGAAAGCCTCTGTTTCAAAAGCTAGGGTAGATAGCTTCCAAGGAGTAATATATGATGTTGATCTCCAGCCTTCATACATGTGAACACATACTTCCTGCACACACACATGCACCCACATTCACGTTCACATGTCATACACACAAAAGAGTTAAAAGTAAAGACCAATACCGGCAAACATGGAAAATGCCTAAGACCCTTAATTGAGATCAACTTCCTTAAGCCCTAACCTTCTGAGCTATGATATTTATCCTCATTTTACAATGGGGGACTGAGACATAGTCAGGTGAGTTACTTTGTTCAGGTGGCCCAGCTGGGAAGGAACAGAGGCAAGGTTCAAACCGAGGCAGCTATCTTTCTCTTAGCCCAAAAGGCCACACATGGGAATGCTTAGAAGCCTCGAATACCCTCCCACCAACTTTCTCCTGAGGCCCACTACTCTCTAATTTTCCAGCCCTTGTGGATGCATTGAGCTCAACCTCCTGGTCCTCTGGTTGGACTCTTCTCTCCGCCAAGGTGACCTGTAGAGCCCGTTACCCTGGAGCCTTTGCACTATGATCATGCCGATTTGATGTGTGGGCCTCCAGGTCCTGTAATATGCAGGGAGCAGTAGTACAGTTGCTCCCTAGAATTAAAAGCAATGGGATATGTTTACTGCCTCCTGGAGGTTCTCTCCCTCAGGCAGGGCCATTTCCCAGGGGAGCAAGTCCCATAGTCACATGACTAACAACCCACCTTTGTCCTTTCCCTGTCACATATGTCCCACCTTTGTCCTTTCCCTATCACATATGTCCTCTGGCTAATGACGGCCATGTGGAGAAAGGTTAGGGACAGATGCAGTAGGAACCTCTTTTAAAAGGCTGGTTGGCATGCTCTGTAGCAGCATTCTTTAGGCCTATGAACTTGTCACGGGCAGTGTCCAAAGTCTTTCAGGAGAAGCAGCACGCGGAGTGTAGATTTGAAGGATGAATGATGCCTCATAAACCTGGAGACCATTTTCTTTCCTACCTGGCATTAACTTCCTGCAGTGCTTCACATTCCTGTGACTCTCCTCCATCAAGAGACAGAGACAGTCACAGAGAACCACAACCAATCAAAATGCAGAGTCATGGAACCAGCCCAGTGTACACACCTACTGCCCAACTCCTGCAGCTGAGGCTCAGGGATTGATGAGGAAGAGCCAGAGCTTGCTGTGAGATTGTGTCTCTTAGGAACAGCAGAGTGCTGTGTCTGTGACATTTCACTCCAGAGCTGCCTAAACATGCTGTGAACTAGGATGCTACCTGGAGACATGCTAACAGGGAGTGGGAGAGCTTATGAAGCCCCAGCTCTGGATAAAGAACTATTGGCAGCTAAGAGATGCTGGGAGCAAGGTAGTGGCCTTCCCTAGGGAAGTGCGTGGCAATCAGCTATCCAATAATCCAATGGTCAGCCTGAAAACATAATCACAGGTAATACCATTTGAACTGAACAGGCTGTATTTTTATATATAATGGCTTATAATCTCACACAGGCACCGAGTCCCACAGGAGGGGCTTGTAGCCATGATTGTATGACTAATCTACTTCCTGGGATACACTACAAAGACAGAAGTAATTTAATACAAGAGAGAAACTGTAAGCCTTAGACTATCCCCGTTCCTGAATAATGACGCGGAGGCTTATTTTTTATTTACAATGCTTATGGCCTTAAGCTAGGGTTAGTCCCCAACTAGCTTGTAACTCAACTATCCTGTTTGGACTAATCTAAGTCTACTACATGGCTAGTTACTTTTTCTCAATTTCATATGTCTGACATTGTCCCCTCCACCCCAAGTCTCGGTGATGAATCTTCCAGCGCCTGCCTCTTTCCCAGGGTTCCTCTTTCTCTGGATGTCCCACCTTCTAAATATGCCTCAGCTCATTGGCCATCACATTTTTATTGACAGGTGATGCTTCCACACAGTACAGAAGAGATTATCCCTACAAGTAATAGAGACTCACAGAGGAAATCCTTGCTATAAAGCCTAGAGCTGTTTCACGTTTTTTTTTTTTTTTTTTGTTTTGAAATTTTAGTTACAAATAAACTTGTACATATTTCTGGGGTACCAAGAGATGTTTTGATATGTATGTATGTATATGTGTTCTCTCATGTTTAAATCAGGACATGTATGTGTTTTGACATGTTTATATGCATTACATCATATTCAAATCAGGACACACATATATGTTTTGATATGTGTTCATATGTGTTATATCATGTTCAATACAGGACATACACATATATTTTGATATGTCTTCATATGCATTCTGTCATGTCCAAGTCAGGGCACACATGTATGTTTTTAAAACACCAATCAGTTCCTTAAGGTGAGAGTCTCACCACCTGCAGTCGCCCCACACTGTGATCCATCACCAGAACTTAACTGGCTTATCTCTGTGCAACTTGATTGCTTTCTCCCTCTCCCTCATCTGCTCTCCTCAGCCTCTGGTCACCACTGCTCAATTTCCTACACAATTAGTTCTTCTGGATCCCACATGTGACAAGATCACTCAGTGTTTGTCTTTGTGTGCCTGGATTATCTTCTTCAGCACAAAGTCCTCCAGTCCCATCCATGCTGTCACAAACGATGAGAATCAACCATTTCTTATTTACAATATTTACGTTTGTACATATACCACGTTTTCTTCATCCATTCATCAGCAGGTTGGCAGTTATTTCCAGCTTTTGGCTGTTGTGAATCATGCCACAAAGAAAATGAGTCCACAGAGGTCTTTCAGTGAACCAAATCCATTTCCAACAGCAGGTTGCTTGATTATAAAGTACTTCTTAGAAGTTTTAACAGACTTGCCATATTAGTTTCTGTTATGGCCATGCAGATTGACAGTGTGCACAGCATCCAAGGATGGCTCTGTTCCCCACACTGCATCAGTAGACAGCTCCATTCTCCACAGTGTGCACTGCATCAGTGCACGACTCCATTCTCCAGTGTGCACTGCATCAGTGGATGGCTCCATTCTCCAGTGTGCACTGCATCAGTGGATGGCTCCATTCTCCACAGTGTGCACAGTATCAGTGGATGGCTCCATTCTCCACACTGTGTGCAGTATTAGTGGAGCACTCCATTCTCCAGTGTGCACTGCATCAGTGGACGGCTCCATTCTCCACAGTGTGCACAGTATCAGTGGATGGCTCCATTCTCCACACTGTGTGCAGTATTAGTGGAGCACTCCATTCTCCAGTGTGCACTGCATCAGTGGACGGCTCCATTCTC
>JADRCD010156287.1:0-10318 GCA_019843815.1 Montemys delectorum | reverse complement strand
CTATAAGATGGATTCATATTTTAAATGACGTTTTAATATTACACAGATTCAAGTTTTAAATAAAAGAATTTTTTGGAAAAATAAATTCAGATCACTATGGAAATCTCTCTGTGGTTTGGATCAATGCCTTGTGGGATTTATTTATGTTTATATGATGTTTCATTATGCCTTCTTATTTTGAAGGGATGGTACTATGGAAGTATAAACACCTGTGTTTTAAATAATCATTCAAACATTTTAGTTCTGAGATTTTTCTGATTAAATTTTACTTTTACTCCAAAAATCTGCAGAGAGGTAATAGCAGAAACATCTACTAGAACCAAAAATGTTACAAGTGGTATTATTATTATTATTATTATTATTATTATTATTAATTGTATAATGAAGATAGATAAGGAAAGCTCTTCCCAGACTAGTTAATAAGAGAAGACCAGGGTCATAAAAGAATCATTTCAGTAAAGAAATTACCCCCAATAAGATTATGAGACATGCATTGAAAATAAAATCCCAGGCTTAGTTAGGAGCCTGAGAGCTGGAGGACTATCGAAGAGGACAGCATTTTCTTCAAAATTCATATTTTTATGTAAAATGTAAAATGCTCTACACCAGGAAAATAAACTGCCCTCTCTGAATGTATGTCATTCAGAATCTAGAAGCAACCAAGATTCCTACATCCAAGACTGCTATGGAAGAGGAATAGAAGTTTTCAGCACTTCAGAAGTTAACTGAGTTGGTGGGCATAAATTTTCACACAATCAAAATAGAAGATTGATTCCAGATGACAACGAAATCAAGTTCAATTGCCAGGAGAGGTGGATAGAAAAGATGTTGACAAGAAGGGGTTGATGTTCAGGACCTCCTCCAAATTTGAGGATGCATTAGAGCCTCAAGGATGCTCAATGCCTTCAAAGCCTAAGCCTTAATTGGCTATGGTTATCCAGAACTGAATATTATACATCTTTGTTACTACATTATTGGGGAGTTATTCAGCGAGAGAATGAATGATACTTGCATTTTCATTTTTGTTAGATATTTTCTTTATTAACATCTCTAATATTATCCCCTTTCCTGGTTTCCCCTCTGAAATCCCCCTATCCCACCCCCTCCCCCTGCTCACCAACCCATCCACTCCTGCTTCCCTGTCCTGGCATTCCCCTACAATGGGGTATCAAGCCTTCTCAGGACTCATTGATGTCCAACAAGGCCATCCTCTGATACATATGAAGCTGGAGCCATCGATTCCTCCATGTGTACTCAGTGGTTTAGTCCCTGGGAACTCTGGGGGTCTGCTTGGTTGATATTGTTGCTCTTCCTATGAGGTTGCAAAACCATTTAGCTCTTTCAGTCCTTTTTCTAACTCCTCCATTGGGGACCTGATGCTCAGTCCAATGGTTGGCTGCAGCAACCACCTCTGTGTTTCTCAGTCTCTGGCAGAGCCTCTCAGGAGACAGCTATATCAGTCTCCCGTCAGCAAGCACTTCTTGGCATCCACAATAGTATCTGGGTTTGGTGACTGTATATGGGATGGATCCCCAGGTGAGGCAGTCTCTAGATGGCTTTTCCTTCAGTCTCTGCTCCACACTTTGTCTATGTATTTCCTTCAGTGAGTATATTATTTCCCTTTCTAAGAAGGACTGAAGCGTCTACACTTTGGTCTTCCTTCTTCTTGAGCTTCAGGTGGTTTGTGAGTTGTGTCTTGGGTATTTTGAGCTTTTGAACTAGTATCCAGTTATCAGTTAATGCATACCACGTGTGTTCTTTTATATGGGTTAAACTTACTCAGGATGATATTTTCTAGTTCCATCCATTTGCCTAGGTATTTCATAAAGTCATTGTTTTTAATAGCTGAGTAGTACTCCATTGTGTAAGTGTACCACATTTTCTCTATCCATTCCTCTGTTGAAGGGCATCTGGGTTAGTTCCAGCTGTTGACCGGTAAGAACATAATGGAACATGTGTACTTGTTACACATTGGAGCAACTTTTGAGTATATGCCCAGAAGTTTCATTTCATTAATACATGTTTATAGTCTTTTAATAACAAACTGAAACATATTTTCTAAGGTCTTTGCTTACTAACAATAATTGACATATTCTGTTATCATTTTTTCTTTCCCTTTTTTATTAGATATTTTCTTTATTTATATTTCAATTGTTCTCCCCTTTCCTGATTTCTCCTCAAACCCCCTCTACTCCCTCCCCTCTCCCCCTGCTCACCCACCCACTCACTCCTACTTCCTATCTCTGGCATTCCCCTATACTGGGGCATAGAACCTTCACAGGACCAAGAGCCTCTTCTCCCATTGATGACTGCCTAGGCCATCTTCTGCTACATATACAGCTGGAGCCATGGGTCCCACCATGTGTACTCTTTTGTTGGTGGTTTAGTCCCCAGGAGCTCTGGGGGTACTAGTTAGTTCATATTGTTGTTCCTCCTATGAGGTTGCAAACTCCTTCAACTCCTTGGGTCCTTTCTCTAGCTCCTCCATTGGGCGCCAGGCAGGCTCTCTGCCAGCAGAACCAGGTGAGAGGGAGAGAACCCGGTCCAGCCGAGCCTCTTGGGGCTGAGCAGGATGGTGAGTGTTGTGGCTCAGATCTCCTGCCTCTGAAGAATAACCACCCTGAGCCAGGGAGTCTGTCAAAGCAGGAACTCATTTTAATGTATCAATCTTTTCTTTATAAAGAGTTGAGAGAGGAAGTGGAGTTTTCTGCTGAGGTAAGATGATGACATTGGGGAAGGGAAAGTTAACAAAGGGTATGGGGTGACTGACAGAGCCAACAAAGTTACTCTACTACATCAGTAGGAGCTAGGCAAAGGCAGGCTTAAGCAGGTTGTGCTGAGTCACTCCAGAACTGAAGTGACTGAGACGATATATCTTTTTGTTTTAGGACAAAATGTTCTATAGATATCTGTTAAATCTGTTTGTTTCATGAATTCTGTTACTTTCACTCTGTCTCTGTTTAGTTTTTGTTTCTGTGATCTGTCCACTAAAGAGAGTAGGGTGTTGAAGTCTCTCACTATTATTGTGTGCAGTGCTACGTAAGCTTTGAGCTTTAGTAAAGTTTATTTTATGAATGTGGATGCCCTTGTATTTGGAGCATCGATGTTCAGAACTGAGAGTTCATCTCGGTAGATTTTAACTTTGATGGGTATGAAGTGTCTCTCCTTACCTTTTTTGGTCACTTTAGGTTGAAAGTAGATTTTATTCAATTTTAGAATAGCTACTCCAGCTTGTTTCTTGGAATTTCCAAGCAAATTTTCCATTTGCTTGGAGAATTGTTTCCCAGGCTTTTACTCTGAGGTAGTGTCTGTCTTTGTCACTGAGGTGGGTTTCCCGTATGCAGCAAATTGTTGGGTCCATTTTATGTAACCAGTCTGTTAGTCTATGTCTTTTTATTGGGGAATTGAGTCCACTGATATTAATAGATATTAAGGAAAAGTAATTGTTGCTTCCTGTTATTTTTTTGTTAGAGTTGGCTATCTTCTTTTACTTTTGTTCAAAGATTACTTTCTTGCTTTTTCTAGGGTGTAGTTTCCCTCCTGTTGGAGCTTTCCATTTATTATCCTTTAAGGGCTGGATTTGTGGAAAGATATTATGTAAATTTGTTTTTGTCATGGAATACCTTCGTTTCTCCATCTGTGGTAACTGAGAGTTTTCCTGGGTATAGTAGCCTAGGCTGGCATATGTGTTTTCTTAGGGTCTGTATGACATCTGCCCAGGATCTTCTGGCTTTCTCATGTCTGGCAAGAGTTCTGGTGTAACCCTGATAGGCCTGCCTTTATATGTTATTGACCTTTTCCCCCTTACTGTTTTTAATATTCTTTCTTGTGCATTTGATGTTTTGATTATTATGTGGCAGGAGGAATTTCTTTTCTGGTCCAGTCTATTTGGAGTTCTGTAGGTTTCTTTTATGTTCAAGGGCATCTCTTTCTTTAAGTTAGGGAAGTTTTCTTCTATAATTTTGTTGAAGATATTTACTGGCCCTTTAATTTGGAAGTCTTCACTCTCTTCTATACCTATTATCCTTAGGTTTGGTCTTCTCATTGTGTCCTGGATTTCCTGGGGTTTTTTTTTTTTTTTTTGAATTAGGATGTTTTGTGTCAATGTTTTCTATGGTATCTTCTGCACCTCAGATTCTCTCTTCTATTTCTTGTATTCTGTTGGTGATGCTTGCATCTATGGCTCCTGACTTCTTTCATAGGTTTTTTATCTCCAGAGTTGCCTCCCTTTGTGATTTCTTTATTGTTTCTATTTCCATTTTTAGATCCTGGATGGTTTTGTTCAATTCCTTCACCTGATTCTTTGTGTTTTCCTCTAATTCTTTAAGGGATTTTTGTGTTTCCTCTTTAAGGGCTTCTACCTGTTTACCTGTGTTCTCCTGTAATCCTTTAAGGGATTTTTGGGTTTCCTCTTTGAAGACTTCTACCTGTTTACCTGTATTATCCTGTATTTCTTTAGTGGAATTATTTATGTCCTTCTTAAAATCCTCTATTAGCATCAAAAGATAAGATTTTACATCTGAATCTTGATTTCTTGGTGTGTTGAGGTATCCAGGATTTGCTTTGCTGGGAGTACTGAGTTCTGATGATGCCAAGTTGTCTTGTTTTCTCTTGGTAAGTTTCTTGTGTTTGCTTTTTACCATCTGGTAATCTCTGGTGTTAGATGTTATTGCTGTCTCTGGCTGGAGCTTGTTTCTGCTGTGGGTATGTAATCTTGTGTCAGCACTCCTGGGAGGCCATCTTTCTCTTGGCAAGATCTGTGCACAAAGGGTGGAACAGCCCCACCTCCTGGGTGCATATGGAGGCAGGAAGGACCCTGACCCAGCTGCTCTGTAGCTTCTGTGGTCTGTGCACTCCTGGCTGATCCCACCCAGACAGTCACTGGAGAGAATATCCTGTTACCTTTTTTATGTGATAATATCTTTACATATCTGTAGGCCTTTATCACCATATAAGGTATTTGTTATTGAACTTTCCATCATCAGTACGCTAAGTGGCAATGCTCTGGACTTTTAAACAAACCATTTTCATTTAACTATAAAAACTGATAATCTCATTATAAAATTCTACTGAGGCTTCTACTAATACTCTTCATACATCTCCAGTAATAAAATAATCAACACACTAGTTTCAAACTCTTCTTTCTCACTTTGTATTTTGAGTTAGGATATCCTGAAATTCATTGTCCTCTAGCTTACCTTTAATCCAAAGGTGACCCTGAATGATAAGTCTTGCTGCATCCACCTCCCAAATGTAGATTCCTCATGTGTGCCACCTCATGTGTGCACCATGTGTGCTTCTTGTATTTAATGAAAGTATGGGTGACTTTGCATTGATTTCATTTTCTGTGAAAAAGCATTGCAAATGTCAATGCCTATGTCTGTATTTTTCATTCTAGGAATCATAAAACAAAATTTTGCTCAACAACTGTGTGAATCTGAATTATAAATGACACAAAATCTGCTACACATGGCCAGTTCTGCCTTTCTTGGTCAAGTTAATGTCTGTCCCATTCAGGACAGATGGCTTTACATTTTTAATATCTTTAGCTTTAGAAATTTTCTTAGTCCTCTTGAGTCCAGCACATTTCAGTGGTTTATATTTTATTGGTCTCTGCATGCTATTTTCAAATAATAACTCCAAGGGCTGAAATATAAAGGATTCATAATCATATTAGGTAAATGAAGGGCAGCAGATGTATCATTAGCATAATGCATAAAATGTAGGACAAGATCAATTAGTAAAGGTCCTATGAATACTCATAAAAATTTTAATCTGACCTTATGCCCAACTATATTTTATATTTCAACAAAGGGAAACAATCTCTTTCAAAATTTTACTGTAATCAAGACCTGTATTAAACCTTTCATCTCTTTTAAATATGTCAGGTGCATAAACTAAATTTATAAGGCAATTATTTCTTTAAAATTGGGTATTGATAAAGACCTAAAAAGATTTCTAAGCTCTGAACAGAACTCCTTATATACAATAGGCTGGAAGAGTCATGTTCTGTTATTCTACTTTTAGCTTGTCTCATAAATGTGCTATTTGCAATTAGTTTTTTATTTTATTTTTAAATATATTTTATTAGCATAAAGATAAATGTTTTACTGTGATTATTTTCATGAACACATACACACTTGCATGTGCACACATGTTTTAACTCTCCTACAACCATCCTCCCACTCCTCTTCAGCATACTCTTTCACTTTTACTGGTCCATTTCTTCTCCTACTCTTTCCTTTCTGCTTTCGTTCATAATACATGTATTCCATTAGTTTATCTTTTTCCTCCTTCCTCCTCTCTCAGAACTCTACTTTATTGATGAAATGAAAGGTAAATTTCAATTCTTCAACAAAAGAGGGAAGAGAAAGATACCAAATAATAAACTAAAGGCATCAAGTCACCTTATTGATGATAGTAACATGGAGAAGTGTTAGATTTGGAAAGGCTGGTACAAAGCAATTAGAAAGCAATACTGAGTGAAGATACATGTAGCTTTGTGAGACTGAGATCGTCTTTCTATGGGAGGACATTTGGCCATATGAACTTTAGTGTGGGCAGATGTTATGGGCTGACGACTTTTCTGGGATCAGTGATTGTCCATGAGAACCAAGATATCCTTGAATGGTAGGACTAGAAAGAGCTTAGGCTGAGCTTTAATTCCAGCATGGAGAAAGGACTGTCATAAAGGCAAAATTGTATTAATATTCACCATATTTAAATAAATCATTATTAGATCAAGTGAAATGTACTAAATCTTTCTATAAATTCATGAAGATATTTAGAAATAGTATTAAATTGGTATTAAGCCATGCATAGTTGGGCATTTTCTCATGAAAATATATATTCTTACTTTTCTTCCACATTCTCAATTACACAGTTATCAGTTTGGGATAGTTTTTCTTTTAGTCTATTGATTATTTTGAAAAATATTGAGCTATAAAATAAGAATGGGTTTGTATCTGCACTGAAATATGGGCCTCTGGGGAGCTATCTTCACTATTATTATAGCAATTTAAGCAGACGTTACTTAACAAAAATGAGGATTTGCAATGCTTCATATTTCTAAAATATTAATATGTCCATTATCCAACAACTTTTTTTTAATTCCTATTAGTAGCAAGCATAGTTCTCGGCACTGATGCTTCCGCAGTCAACAAAAATCAACCTCATGTGTCATTTCCATCTTGGATCTGACACTGGGTAAAGTGATCTATAGCAAATTAACTACTCACAAGCTGAACAGATTTTATTATTGTGGTATATTCAACCTTTTTTTTTTTAAATCTTAGTTAACATTTGTTATTTGTCCTTTTTTTGCTATCCATATTCCTTAGGAACAGATACACCTCAGTTGTATAATGTTTTATTTTTGCAGATGTAGTGAGTAGTTAAGTCATAGCTGCGAGTCTTATCCTTCCTTCATAATGTGTCATGGTTTTCTAGCAGCTTAGGTTTCTGAATAGATAGCTCATTGGTTCTTGGTTTGTGTTGATTAACCCAGAATATATACCATTACCAATAATCTGAGAAGTTTAAGCTTTTAGACTGTCTGATGAATGCATCTATATGAATACATTTAATTTCACCAAATTCAATGATGAATACACACCAGTGTTTGTCAGTGAATATGCAACATTTTAATTTGTATCATTAATTAAAATAATTTATTGTTACATATGATTATTTAAAACATCTTAAGGTAAAATTTTGGTCAAATGTAGTAAGTCACTAAATAGGTCTTCCTGACTTCCAAAGGAGCTTTGGAAGACATTAAATACAATACTCTAGATAAATTTATGACAGATACATTTTTGTGTGTGTGTGTTTGTGTGTCATCACATGGTTGTGATGGTTGTGAGCCACCATGTGTTTGCTGGGATTTGAACTCATGACCTCCGGAACAGCATAAGTATAAGTTTATACGTTTTAAACATATACTATATACGTGCATTTAATTGCTTAGTGTGCATTGTGTTTGCATATATATGTACCCCATGTGTGTCTAATGACTTCAAAGGCCAGTAGAGGGTGTCAAGAATCCCAGGAACTGAGGTTACAGTGATTGATGAGGTGTCATGTTGATTTGGGGACTCAAATCCTGGTGTTCTTCAATAGCATCAAAGACTTTCCACTGCTGAGCATCTTTCCAGCCCTACGACACAGGCTATAAGACATAACAATAATCTTGTACTCAGATGCTGTGTCATTGATTTACAGAGCAACAAAGACAGAATAGTAATCATAACAGTACCCAGGAAGAAAACAGGAATGATTATAAGGGAATGATAAATGTATTGAAAGCCAATTTTTTTTTATCAAAAGACTGAAAACAAAATGCAGTACATTTAAAATCTTTCACATCTTGAAAAACATTAATATCAATTTTAGAATTTGTAGTCATAAATATTTTTATTGATAGAGGGCCATTCGAAAATATCTTCAGAAACATAGTGCTTAACACATATTTTCCAAGAAAATTTCTAAAATATAGGAAAATATGAAATGAATCCAAAACCCATAGTTTGACGTACATAGTTTGAGGCAAACAATCTTGGTAAAACAGCATAATACTAATTAAACCCCAGTAATAGTAATAAAATAATAATGTTTTTAAAATAATAAAATGATGATCAGAGAAATCTTTAATCTCAAAAGGAAAGGTGAAAGAATGGAAGACAACACTATACAAGATTGATTGATTAGACTTGATGTAAAAGTAACTTTTATTTCCTCAGAAGGAGCTGTGCAAATTAATGGCTTGGGCTGAACTCACAACATTTTTTTCATCTATTCTAACTATTCTTCAGCCTAACCCTAGAAGCTTCTTGCTATCATTCAGTTGGTTCAAGGCCTAGAATGTTTCAGCTTTTGATACTTACTGCTAAATAAACTCACCCTTTCTAGTTCTTTCTGAACTCTGGCTGGGCGGTTCAACTCAGCTGTTCTCACTCAACCTCTTCTTCAAGCTGGCTGACTCAATCTAGCTTCTCTCAGCTTCTTTTGTTCTGCTCAACTTCAAACTAACTCTGACAATTTGTTCTAATCTTCTGGATCCGTTGTAGTCTCTGGCTTCAACTGCATCTGGTGATCTGCATTGAACTGCATGAACTGAACCCAATTGAATACCTCTTTTCTCTGTTCTGCTCTTAAATGGCCACTCTTTCCTGCGCTGTTCTCTGGAGAGTTGGGCATTTCTTATCTCTGACACATTCTCCCAAATCTCTCTCTCCATTGTCACTTTGTCTGCTCCTCTATTAGATGTAAGTTTCAAATATGGTTGCTCCAGAATATATGAACACACTGAGAACCCTGAGAATGTGTTATTTACTAGAAAAAGCTGTTTCTAGTTATTGTATGGTTCAGCCTTAGCACACACCTTCAGTCCCTCTGGCAAGAGTACTGACATACCTTAGTACATACCCTTAATCCCAAATTATGAAGGTAAAATCAATTTGCAGATAGAAGCATCCATTTTTAAAAGTGATATCTAACTGAGTGGCAGACAAAGTAAGGAATCAGAGTAAGACTCAAGAGAATAGGATATGCCCAGCTCTCATGAGAAGAGAGAGGAAAGGGAAGCTACTTAAGAGAGAACAGCATAGAGAGAAAGAGAAGACAAGTAAGAGACATCTTTACCAGGACAGTTTTACAGAGACAGGTTGAAGAAAGAAAAAGCTACACACAAGTTAAGATAGAATGAACCAGAAAGTGAGAAGGAGCCAGAGATTTACTAGAGTTGAAGAGAGGCTGAGAAGCAAGATTAAATCAGTCAGCTTGGAGAAGAGTTAGAACCAAAGCAGTTGAGTTGAACCAAGCAGCCAGAGTTCAGAAAGAACTAGAAAAGGTGAGCATATTCAGCAGCTAGTCTCAGAGCTAAAACATTCTAGGCCTAGAACAGATTGTGTGATGGCTAGAAGCTTCTAGGACTAGGCCTAGGTTAGCAGACAGAGGCAGTAAGCCTCAGAGATGATTGCATCAGGCAAACAAAAGCTACTTTTACACATGGCTGCTTCCTTCTACAAACTAATTTTACCTGAAAGATGTATACCAAGGGTGTGGCTGTACTCTAACAAGAGTGATTAAAGGTGGATATCATGTCTGCATTCCAGCTAGATCACAGTCTTTGAATGTGATACCTTGCCAGAGGAGCCATGTTGTTGAATTTAAAAAGTCCTCTTCTCTTGAAATATATGAAAATATTTATTTTATGAGATTCTTCACTATATAATCCTTCCTTGATATTTCCTGACTATTTTCTTTAGAATATACTGCAAATAGCAAAATCTATGGATGCTCAAATCCCTTAAGCAAA
>JADRCD010156280.1:633-13691 GCA_019843815.1 Montemys delectorum | reverse complement strand
ACTTTGGCAATGGCTGCCTTCCATTTGAGAGCTTCACACCAAAACTGTGAACTGAATTCTATGTAGGAGCTAAAGTATAACTGTATCTTGGGGTAAAGACAAATGGCCATTTATTCCCTGATGTTCTATATAAATATGCTCAGCAGTTGCTAGAATAATGGACTGTCATATTTGCCACTCCAGATGGCTAGGAAATAGGTCTGATGTGACACCCTGCTGCTGATAAGGAATGGGAGGCTCTGAGTGACATAGTGGCCATTTTCCTAGGGTTACATGCAAGCCTGTAAGCAAATCTTAGAGCTTGGTGACCACAAGATGCAAGTTCCTCCTAGTAATGATTGATCTTCATTTTTTGTTCATTTGTTTAATTCTCAAGTCCCAATTCTTACTTCAACTCAGTAAGATGGAAAGTTCTAGAATTTAGAAATAGCCTTTTGTCATCCTTGTTCATGATATAGGCCTTTCTAGAGTAACCTCTTCCTTGTTCTTCTTTTTCTCTTTCTTCCTCCTCTTCCTGTTCCCAACTTCACTTTGACCGTTTTATATTTTTGAGACAAAAATTTTATGTAGTTTGAAAAGTATTGGTATTAACTCTTCTTTGAAGGTCTCATAAAACTCTGCACTAAACCCATCTGATCCTGGGCTTTTTTTTGGTTGGGAGACTATTAATGACTGTTTCTATTTCATTAGTAGATATGGGACTGTTTTGATCTTTTATCTGATCTTGATTTAACTTTGGTAGCTGGTATCTCTCTAGGAAATTGTCCATTTCATCCAGGTTTTCCAGTTTTGTTGAGTATAGGCTTTTGTAGTAGGATCTCATGATTTTTTGGATTTCCTCAGTTTCTGTTGTTATGTCTCTCTTTTCATTTCTGATTTTGTTAATTAGGATAATGTCTCTGTGCCCTGCCAGGCAGACTTTGTGTGACAGCAGTATTTGAGGTGAAAACTTCAAGGAAGTCAGTCTCCTTCCCTTGCATCGTCCCCTTGGCATTCCCTAACTCAGAGGTAGCCCAAATATGTCCTTGCAAACTTGCGTGCTAGGTGCCCACCAAGATATGATTTATTAACAGCTAGACAAAATTGCACATTGCTCTCTGACCTTTACCAATGTTCCAACATCTTAGCCAAACCCTGGCTTGGAATTTTGTAAAGAATGTCACCCATTCAGACTAATTGCCCCTGGTATTGTTAGAGAAATAAGGAAGGGAACAGGGCATTGAAGCTTACAGAATGGGAGACTTATTCCAGGGCAAGGTCAATTAGAATCCTCATTCTCAGTCTAGTACTGCAGCTGAACCACTCCTAGGAATTAGCAAGAGACCTGTCTCTACTAGCCCAGAAGTTTAGCATAGTGGGCGTTTTACCTAGGATGGGCAGGACCTTGAGCTGAGTGTGTGTGTGTGTGTGTGTGTGTGTGTGTGTGTGTGTGTGTGGTGTGTGTGTGTGTGTGTGAGAGAGAGAGAGAGAGAGAGAGAGAGAGAGAGAGAGCATTCAGCCAGCATTCTAGATTCAGCATTCAAGATTTGAGATTCGAGCCTCTGTCCTCCTAGCTGGCACACTCGCAGCTCACCCCCCCCACACACACACACACCCCCAGGACTCCAGTCAGGCCCATGCGGCCCAAGCGTGCTCAGAGCTCTGGGGTGCTGCACCAATCCAGGGGAGATGGCTGCTGTTTTTAGACCCAGTGTGTTTCAGGTAGCCTCAGATGTACCTCGACTTCTGAGCTGCCAGATTTTTCATTTCTCTTTTGCAATGATTGTAAAAGCCTCATACCATTTTTAAGAAATACACTCAGATTCTACACTTCTTGTGTCGTGTCTGTCTGTCACAGCCGAATCCCGTGCACACCTGGCCAGAACTCATCACCCCGCGGGACAAGGGGTCCCCACAAGAAACCCCAGTCCTTCACAGTGCCCTCTAGTCAGTCTGGCTAAGGATTTATCTGCTTTGTTTATTTTCTCAAAGAACCACCTCCTGGTTTGGTTGATTCTTTGTATAGTTCTTTTTGTTTCCACTTAGTTGATTTCTGCCCTGAGTTTGATTATTTCCTGCTCTCGACTCCTCTTGGGTGAATTTGCTTCTTTTTGTTCTAGAGCTTTCAGATGTGCTGTCAAACTGCTAGTGTATGCTCTCTCCAGTTTCTTTTTGGAGGCACTCAGAGCCATCAGTTTTCCTCTTAGGATTGCTTTCATTGTGTCCCATAAGTTTGGGTATGTTGTGGCTTCATTTTTATTAAACTCTAAAAAGTCTTTAATTTCTTTCTTTATTTCTTCCTTGACCAAGTTATCATTGAGTAGAGTATTGTTCAGCTTCAACGTGTATGTAGACTTTCTATTGTTTATGTTGTTATTGAGGACTAGCCTTAGTCCGTGGTGATCTGATATGATTCTAACTTCCATTTGACCAAAATAAAACTCAGATCCAAGCCTTGCATCAAAGTGGAGAAGAATACAATCACCCCACCATGAGGCAAGTCCTACTCAAGTACACAGAAATATTCCCTCCCTACCACCTATTCATGAGTAAGAGAAACTGAAACTTGTGGAAAGTGATTTAACTGTCCCTCCCACCTCAATCAATAAACAAGAAGATGTCCCACAGACATGCACACAGGCCAATCTGATGGAAGCTATTTTCAATTAATGTTCCCTTTTCCTAGGTGTGTCAAGTTAACAAGCAAAATTAGCTAGCCATCATGAGGGTCCAGGGAGATGGGGAGGAGGGAAGACCCAGAAAACATTAAGACTCACCAGGCTGTAGACTAGAGCTCATAAAAGAGAAATTATAGGTGTTTTTTGTTTTGTTTTTTTAATAATCCACTTAGAGAAGTTACTTTAGCAGACTATCCGGGAACATGGAAGCACTTAAGGTTGCTACCTCGGTGAAAAACAAAGTGGACTGATGCACACAAGAGCTGTGAGATGAGCTTTTTCTGTCTAATGCAGATCTGGGAGACTTCACCCAAGTGGAGAAAGTTTAAATGATGTGGGTGTAGCACAGAGGTGGGCTTCAAAAGTCCATAGCGTCCATTGTGATGGCACGCCCTCTGTTTCATCAATAGGAATGTACTTTGTCTTCGAATTGTGTACTTTGTGGTAAGATGACTTTCCACTCTCAGCCTGAACAAAGAATTGCCAACACTCTGATGTCGATCTTGGCCTATATTAAAAATAGATATGGGTTTTACTGATGAGACTGGGTTGATCTGAGACTTGGCAGATGTCCTCTCCCTTTGACCTTTGCAGGGCGGATACAGAACTAAGCAGGTGAGTAGGTGCCTCCATTGATTACAACCTGAGTTAAGACTCTTTACTTTGGTCCATTCTACCAAAAAGATGGTTACTGGCCAGCCATGTTACACATGGTTTGTGTAAGTAAAAACCTGAGTCGTTAATTGTATTTAATTCTAATTAATTTAAACAGCTATTTAAACAGTGGCTTCCACATTGCTTAGCACAGTTATAGATTCCTGCCACACTCTTTTAAATAGTCTACAGTAGTCTAAAGCAGCTTCTAGGCTGAAGTCTGCAAATTCAGACCCTCCAAATTCACACACACACCCCCCAATTCATACCCTCCTGCTAGTATCTAGCTGACAAGCAAATAGTGGGGTCTTAGCAGTGCCTTCAGTTGTCAAAAGAGAAAAAAAAAAGCCCTCTGCTTCCAGGCAGACACCTGACTGTGCAACTGTTACAGAGAGACAATTTAGTTCAGAATGATGTGTACCCTGACCGTACCTGGCAGGTGCCTTCTGTGCTGACTTTCCTATCTGCAAACTTGAGAAAGATGACAGGGTTTTAAATGATGAACTCCTCTGGGCCACATTACTTAATTATACAGTACATCCAGGGATAGGCACATGGGTCTTTTATGGTAAATGATATGACGGTCTTAAAAACTCATTAATATGTCATTAACCAAGCAGACATTTACTAATTAAACAATTAGCCCCTCTGTTCTTTTCCTTTGTTCCTCCCAGAGATGCTTGGTTACCCCGGTCCCCAATTTAACAGAACCCCCCCCCTCTTTTCTCAGAGAAAAATCACTCATAAGGCAAATTCTGAGACTAAATGATTTCACCAGATTTTTTTTCCAACTTGGCAACAAAGAAAATAAGATCTGATCTCCATAGCACATATGAATTTGGGTGTTGATCTACTTCAAATAAATCATCCTCATATGTAAACCAATGTTAGACATATACAAAATAGCATCTACCATAACCTGCATAAACACTGGACACAGCAAAGCTATATATCTTAGTTAAATAAATACAAATGGACAAGATTAATGACTTATGGTGTGTTATGATTCACCATATGAAGTCAGTACCAAATAAATGTATATTGTTCTTAACTTTGGCTTGCAGGCAGTTTTTAATATGCATTATGCTTTCTGTTAAATTTAGCTTAGTTTTATTTGTTGTGCTGATACTGTACTAACTTGTGGTACGAGGGGAGTTGTCTAGCATATTAAAATAACGCATAGCAAGAGTCTTTTGAAGCAAATATCTTGGGCATTTAAAAAAATTAAAATAGGTTTAAATTCATAGTGTCCATTTCTAAGAATATTCAAGAGCAGTGGAATTCATGCTTATCAGATACATTTATGGCTATGTATTTGTTGGCTTGACAAGACAGTTCTAGATACTTTCATAAATCATCTGTTGAATCAAGGCATTGGACATTAACAAAGAATCAAGAGCTGGGTGATCATCATTATGGTCCACATGTTGCTAAAATGATGCAGGTGAGTATCTAGTATTTAGATGGTCCAGAGGATGGTAAAAATATACAGCTGCTATCTAGTATCTGGATGGTCAGGATGATGATCAAAGGATACAGGGAAATGTGCTTGAGCTTTAGTAAATGCATTCTAAAATTGACATCTTAGCCTTTGCCAGGTTTGGCTTTCTTAATTTTCCCATGGGTGGGGAATCTGGGTGAGCACTCAAGCAGTGTCTCTTACGGTACTAACTCCAAATCAGAGTCTCAAGAGTTATAATCTGGTAGACGAGGAGAAGCAAAGTGCGTGTCCCCTTCATAAAATAGGTGCAAAAGGTTCAAAGGATCTACTCTACAATAAGGACAGCCTCCTGCATGGAAACAGTATTCTTAACTTAGCCAAAGACAAGAAGTTGGAACTAATGAAGCTCAAGTCTTAGGAGTCCTGAGCCTCAAAACACTGGCATATGCTTTTGTAAGACTGTGGCCTGGGATAGTTATTACTTTTGCCCCCATGTTCATGAAATATTCGAAAAACAACACAATAAAGAAAGATTTTTTAGCTCATAATTTTAAGGTTTCTAGGCCATCATGATTATCAGAACATGATGGGGAAGAAATATTCAAGTCAGGAAGAAGAGACTGAATAAGAGACAGCCCCCCCCCCCACAGGCCAACTCTTTTCATCTACTTCCTCCAGCTATGCCCCATCTCCTAAAAGTTCCAGAACTTTCCAAAATAATGCCACCACCTGGAGCTCAAGCATTCAATTCCTTAGACTTTGAGGATGTCTACCAGATGGGAAAGTTGGGTTACATATAGGAAGCACTCTTAGTTCTACTAACTTACCTCCATGGTGCAGGAAGACCATTTCTCATCTAATATAAATATTGAAGTTAGTTTTCCTTTTTGTTTGTAACTTGGAAGTCTTGAAATTGATCCAGCTCTGGGACACATAAAATCTGGATCATTCTTGAGCTAACCGATGTGTTTGTTTGTTGCCAAAATTAAATCATGGATGCGCACACTGCATGAAATTAAACCTTAGTTGCTAGACTCCATTATGAAAGACTATTTGACTCTGCACTTAATTGGGGAATACTTTAATGTGAAGGGTTTAAGGTTTTGCAATGTGCTGCTTGGTGATTTTGTAGCTTTCTTCTGGAAGGGAAAAACTAGAAAACAAGTTCCTTGTAGAAAATACTGGGCTGTGTTCTCTGAACTCTAGAAGCCCCTGGCCTCTGCATCACTAAGTAGATGAATGACCTCAGCAAAGTCACACCCCTCCCAACCCCTATTATACTCACTTATAAACAGGAATAACTGGTAACCGGAGGCCTCTAGTACTCTAAGTGACTCCCCATTTCTCCTCCACAAGGACCAGCATTTTAACAAGGAATATATCTGGGGCTTCATATTCAGATTGAAATTAAATCCATGCACATGAAAGCATGGTTTCCCTTTCTAGGCCCAAACAGACAATTCTAAAGAAGATAGGAGACGTGAAAACTAACTGGAACTTTGAAGGGAAAAATGTTAAGACTGAGTGGTTGCTCACTTTGCCTTTTTGATATCATTAAATCCCCAGCCATCCCTAATATTCCCTTTGAACTTCAAACTCAATCAATTTTATCTCCCACAAATACTGTTTATCTAATTTACTCCAATAAATTCACTGGTATATTATAGTTTTGTTCAACCATTGTGATTCCTTATGAGTTGCTGGAGTTTGAGGAGTTTTTTAATTTATTTATTCTTTAATCATTTTTTACAGTCCAGACTTTATCCCCATCCCGATCCACCCTACCATTGTTCCACATCACATATCTCTTGAACCTGTCTTCAAGAAGATGTACTCACCCCTTACCCCCATCCCACCAGATCTCCCCACTCCCTGGTGCCTCAAATCTCTTGAGGTTTAGGTGCATCTTCTCTGACTGAGTCCAGACCCAGAGTTGCTGAAGTTTAAATCTTTACATTCCTCAAGCCCTTACAAATGTATATACTTAGGTCTTACTGATTGTGGGGCTCTATGGGACCTTTGGGAAGTGAGCAGTGTATGCAGATAAAGCCCTTATAACCCAGAGTAGTGACCTTGTAAAATAGGTCCCTAGGAATTTGCCCCTTCTGATTCCTGAGGATAAAGCAAGAAGGCACGATATAAGGATAAACCAGAAAGCACTTCTGACCCCAGTATCAAGTATATTCACCCAGTGATCCTAAACTTCCCAGCCTCTATACAAAGAAGGAATATTTATTGTTTATTGTTTATTAATTACCAAATCTGTGCTCTGTTGTAACATCCTACCAAAACAGACTGACGAGGGCCCAGCTCAAAGGCTTTGAAGACACACACACAAAAATTAATTAAATAAAATTTACTTGTTTTCTGTAAATCACTATAAACACAAAACTAAAGATTTTAATTTGGTTCATTGACATTTTCTAATATCTTATGAAAATATCCTCTTTGAAAAAGAAAAAAGAGAGGCTGGTGAGATGATTCAGTGGGTCAGAGCTCTAACAGGACCCTTAGGTTCCATTCTCAGTGCCCATATACTGATGTTCACAGCATCCTGTATCTCTAGTTCCAGGGGACCTCTGCTTTCTTCTGTCCTCCATGGGTACTTGCACACATGTGGTGCACATGTGTGTATGTACACAAACATACATGTAAATTCAAAAATAAAAAAATTAGAATGATACTATGTCTCTGAAATCTGGAGAGATATTACTATTTCCAAAGGGAATCATAGGAAATCAAAGTAAAGAACTTCAATATTGAAAATGTCAATGGACACCATGGCCCACATTTTCTGGAAATTACTGTTGAACTGCTCAGTGACAAATCTGAAAATAGTAACTTGAATTTGCAAGCCTACTAGGATGTGTTTGGTCAAAAACTCTGATAGGCATAAGTTTTTAATATTTCAAAAGTAAACATGAGCCTGCGTAAGACTGAACCCCTCAGTGGAGTAAACAGGCACTCACCTTCCTGGGTGGCTCCATTTTCATTACATGCAAATAGGCTCACTGATAATTTAAGAGTTCTCTCTAATCAGTGTATACTTTGAAAAAAAAAAAAAAAAACTTTGATCCCAGGAAGAAAATGGAAGTCACCAATAAACTTGGTTCTGACTTGTAATAGTCATGAAGTCAAAGAATCAGGAGCTCAGATTCCAGTAAATATACCTGCAAACCAGGAGAAAAGCCATTCGACATTTCAACACTGGAAAAAAATTTGCGTGAGAAACTCCTTCATAAAGAAAAGATCAATCCCCCTTTCCCTGACTGAAGACAAAATTAATTACCAAGGTTGGCAGAAGATAAATAGCTCCCATGTAGAGATGTGTAATTATAGCAGCTGCAGAGCTAGAAACCTGCTCCTAACTTTGAACCTCAACCCCAACTTGACATTTCTCCCCACATTCGGGGCTACCACCAGCAAGGGAGTTAAAAGCTCCCTCGTCCTGCATCTGTAATTACATGTTGGGGTACAGAGGTAATCATTGACTCAATGGCCTGAGTGAAACCTTATCATTTTTTTGGTGTGCAAAGGGTATGCTCTATCGTCTTTTGAAGTGTTGAAATCTCCAGAGAGGGAAATTTATGAGAGAGAAGTTACTGTTGTGGCAACAGAGTTAATTCTGCCATAACATGTCAAATTAACAGCCTTCCTTAAGAGTGGGTTCCGAGCCAAGTTCAGAAAGGAACAAGTATTGAGAATCGGTTTCTGAAATATCCCTGTAGTTTTGAGTAGAGCCAAGGTAAACAGCACAGTTTATCTCAACAGCCCTTTGTTTACTTCAGAACAACATGAGTTGGAAAGAAAAGTGGTAAGAACTAACGAAATACTCTAAGCGATTTTTTTCCCTTCCTTTTCCCAAACAGCAAGAAGGTTGTCATTAAGGCTCTGTGGAGGTTTTGATTCTCACTTTGAAGCTAAGAGGAAAGTTTTTAATCTGATCTTTAATTTTAATCCTTTAAAATATGTAAGTGATTTGGAAATGTACAAGTTAAATTTGGCAGAAGACCTTACTGGTAAGAAGCTGAGCAATTTCTTTCAACTTTGCAATAATAAGGGAGTTCAAAGCTGGCCAGCTCAGCTATCTAGAAACCTCAGCCACAAGCTGCAGTCCACTGATTTTAAATTTCCCCTTATCGAACATGTTTAGAAAAGCAAAGCGTGTGATCCAAACGATGAAAGTCACAGGCTAATATCAAAGAAATCCACCCACACCAGCAAAGTATTTCCATCTTTGTTTGCTAAGGAGGAAAATAAATCACACTGTGATTTTTAAGGAGTTGTTTTGTGATCCAAGAGGAATTTGCCTTTGTCCAAAATCTCAAGCCATTTTTTTTCTAACGCATAGCTGTATACTCACTTAAGAAAGACTGGTCCTATCACATAGTGTGGTGATATATTTGAGCCTGACAATGCTTTTCTAATAACTTTTCTACACACACACACATGGAGAGGGGGAGAGAGAGAGACACATAAACACCATTCTCTGCTATCTACTATATACCATATTCTTGAATTATATGTTAGAGTTTCAGAAACGATATTTCAAGAGATACTTGCATCTTCCACAGTATCTGGATGTCTAACTGGGAGACTGAACACTACAGGTACCTTAGTCAACTTTTTATCACTCTGCAAAAAATGTCTGAGAAAATCAACCTAAAACTAGAAAAGCTCCGTTTGGATCTTAGGGTTCATAAGTTTCAGTGCATGGTGTTTTTTCCTCATTGCTCTTGTGGGTCCAGCAAGGCAGCCATAGCGGGAGCATGTGCTGGTAAAGGCACTTGTTTTTATGGCTAGAAAGCATACGAAAGACAGACAGACAGACACACAGACACACAGACACACAGACACATAGAGACACTGAAAAAGACTGAGACAGAAATAGACAGACACTGAGACAGAGAGAAAAGAGAAATTCTCTAACTTGTCTCTCCAAATCACATCAAAGGTGTGTCCTCAAACACCCAAAGACCTCTCAGGAGATCCCACCTCATAAACACTACAAAATGTCAATAGTGCCTCCCTGAGCACTAATCTTTAAACATAGGGGACTTTAAGATGGTACACGGGGTCCCAAAAGTCAGTGGACTGGAAATCACATGCAGTCTCATTCACACATATACCTGATGTTCCTATTGGCTTTCACCTAGAACCTCAATTGACACACGGGACAAGAGTCCTACGGCCTCTTCTCAACATGGGACGTGGATTTTAGACAATAGCCTGAGGACAAGAAATGGAGGTCGCCCGGATCTTAGTGCCTGAACACAGCATTGCCTCCACAGTTGATGCATCTAAGCCAAATGTTGAGAAATATCACAGCTTTCAAATAAAAGCATGCCAAAAATTCTTGGACCCTCATGGGAAGAGTGCTCAGTTGGGACATTCACTTCAGACTTTGCCTCATGTTCATTAAATCTGCAACTGTGACCCACTCCGTTCCTTGGTTCTCATCTCCCAGGAGGCTTTGCAATACCAAATATCTTACCCCTACCCTTTCCTTACCACCAATTTGCTTCTCTGTTATCCACCCTCACAGCTAATCTTCAAATCCTCAGTTCCTCTGCCATTGCCTAGAGAGGGTCAGTCATTCACCAGGGAGGTTATAGCATTTGTTCAGTGAGGAAAACACAAGAGGAATTAAGAACTATATTCAAGTGGGAGCCTGACAAGTAGTGGGATAGAACTCCACTATAAGATCCT
The DNA here is from genome assembly GCA_019843815.1 of Montemys delectorum. NCBI lineage: Eukaryota > Metazoa > Chordata > Mammalia > Rodentia > Muridae > Montemys > Montemys delectorum. The sequence goes on along the minus strand of JADRCD010156280.1, from coordinate 3,230 downwards.
ATAGAAGAACCATTCCCCAAACTTCTAAAGAGAAACCAATGCTAATCTCCTAGTATGGTTGAGATTCTTTATAAGAAACAAAAGCACTAACTGGTCCTAGTGAACTCTCACCATTGATTTTCCTCCAGTAAAAAGAATTTAAACTTTTGTTTTATAATAGCCAGATAAAAATAACAGCAAAGTATCTCAATATGTGATTTTCAAGTAGGATTTTGATATAAAAGTTATAAAAATGCTTACTACAACACACACACACACACACACACACACACACACACACACATTCTTAGTACAAATATATGGCATTTGTTTTTATCGTAATGTTCACCAAGATCAGCAACTCTAACCTGTGAAAGTAAACTTTGCAATTTCCAGCATAGACCAGCCAGCACAACTTCACCTTACAATAAGATAAGAGATATCCATTGTCTTGGTTTGGGGAATCAGTTATTCTTGTGGCATATTATTAAGAAAGCAATCACAATAGTTAAGGAAGGTGTTTATAGGATTGTTAAGCAGCTTTACCCTACATCATTCAACATAATCCTCTTTTTAAAATGTTATACAATATAAATTTAAATTGCTTTTCCCATTCTCTTTTGGAAGCCACCTTATCGTTTCTTTTGAATGTGATGGTGTATAGGAGGCAAAAGCCACAGATCCGCTTTTCACCATTGTATACTGAGGCTAAATGCAGGCTGAGATACTAGAATTAAGATGTTTTCTGGAATATCATCTGAGATCTTAGGATCTTGTCTCTTTAGAGTGCAGAAGAAAGTGAGTCCACAGCTGTGGAATGTTTAATGAAAGCACCACTAAACAAAGAAAGTAACTGGTCAGTAGACCTGGGCATCATACAGGGTAGTCAGTACTGGTTACACCCAACTGAGAAAGTTTAACCAATATTTTTCCAGAAAGCCAGTGTCTTGAAAAGCTGGGTTACTTCTAGACTAGAAAAGAATGTTGGTGGCAGACGAGCTTGCACTACTTGTACGTCACTGTTCGCATGATCAGACGGCACAAAATCCAGCAAACTGAGTTGCTGCCATAGCTTGAAATGTCTGTAGACTCTAAAAGAATTTTTTTTTCAGACATGAATAAGATATACTTTGATCTTTGAGTTCAATGAGGCTACAAAAATATCATGTTGGAGAGTGTGGTAGGTAGATAATAGCTCACAACATGAGATTGCTCACAGACTTGAAACTTGAAAACATTTACTCTATGAAAGATGACCCACAATCCTAACTAAAACACATGCGGGAAGCATGAGGCCTCAAGCCTAATCCAAGCGTGACTGTGTATGCCTGAAACCCTAGCACCAAGGAGGCAGATAGAAGTATCTGAGAGCTGAGGGTCGAGAGCACTAGCCAAACTGGTGAGTTCCATGTTCAATGTGAGACCATTTCAAAAAATGAAGTGGAGAAATCATGGAAGAATGATATCTAATATTGATCTAAACATAAACATGTGCACGTGCACACACTGATGAGTCAATGAAATAATAGAGTAGCCTCAAGTAAGTAGTTTTGGGTTGTTTGTTTGTATGTTTGTTTTTAAACTGTTTTTTTTTTCTTTTTGTTTCTGTTTTAGAGAGGGAGACATGTTGACTGGTTGGAATTTCAGTCAAGTCTTGAGTAGTTAATGTGAATTTTAAAATAGGGGAGATGATCCTAAGAGTCTATGTTCAGCCCAAGTAACGTGTGAGTTGTGTTGAAGAATCAAGAAACCAAGTTAGGGAAAGATCTCCCATGCTCATGGATTGGCAGGATTAATATAGTAAAAATGGCCATCTTACCGAAGGCAATCTACAGATTCAATGCAATCCCCATCAAAATTCCAACTCAATTCTTCACAGACTTAGAAAGAGCAATTTGCAAATTCATCTGGAATAACAAAAGACCCAGGATAGCCAAAACTATTCTCAACAATAAAGGAACCTCTGGTGGAATCACAATCCCGGACCTTAAGCTGTACTACAGAGCAATCATGATAAAAATGGCATGGTATTGGTACAGTGACAGGCAGGTAGATCAATGGAACAGAATTGAAGACCCAGAAATGAACCCATGCACCTATGGTCACTTGATCTTTGACAAAGGAGCTAAAACCATACAGTGGAAAAAAGACAGCATTTTCAACAGATGGTGCTGGCTCAACTGGCGGTTAGCATGTAGAAAAATGCAAATCGACCCATTCCTTTTGCCTTGTACAAAGCTCAAGTCCAAGTGGATCAGGGACCTCCACATCAAACCAGATGCATTGAAACTAATAGAAAGTAAAGTGGGGAAGAACCTCGAGCAAATAGGCACAGGGGGAAATTTCCTGAAGAGAACCCCAATAGCTTCTGCTATAAGATCAAGAATTGACAAATGGGACCTCATAAAGTTGCAAAGCTTCTGTAAGGCAAAAGACACTGTCAATAGGACAAAACGGCAACCAACACATTGGGAAAAGATCTTTACCAACCCTATATCTGATAGAGGGCTAATATCCAATATATACAAAGAACTCAAGAAGTCAGTCTACAGAGAACCAAATAACCCTATTAAAAAATGGGGCATAGAGCTAAACAAAGAATTCTCTACTGATGAACA
>JADRCD010156259.1:25694-37020 GCA_019843815.1 Montemys delectorum | reverse complement strand
ACACACACACACACACACACACACACACACACACACACACGAGCATACACGTGCATATGAGCACACAGAACACTTAGTTTTTATGAAGAATGATTTATCTTTCACTTTTTTCTTATGTCTCACCTAGAAAATCTTCAGAGCCAAGTGGTGTGGATACCCACCTATAGTATCTCCTCAAATTTTGTATTTCTAATTTAATGCTTAGGCCTTTGATCTAGCTCAAATTAAACTTGGAGTATAATATAAAGAAAGGTTAGTTCACAGTTTCCTGTGATAAGGTTTTGCTACCTTATTCTAAACTCAAGGGAAATATAAACTAACTCCATTATGGGGCTTTCTAGATTATATTTCATTATGAATAAACATTTGAAACATTATAAAAAAACATTTGTGTATGTATTAACACTGTAGCAAGTGATCTTGCTTAATTCATTCATTAGTTCCATAGCTGATTTATTAATACTTTAGATTTTCTTATAAATCACATGCCATTTGAAAACAGTGGTTTTTTATTGCTGTAGTTGTATCACACCTGTCAGAGACACTGGTACAGGGACCACAGAGTGTGCAGAGCAGACCACGTGGGGTTAGCTGTGGCTATCTCAAGCCTTTCTGCTCTCTTTAGATCATCAATAACATTACCATCACCACCAGCACTATCCTTCCTTCTAAATCTGCATATCACTTCAGTGTCCTCTCATAGTTGAGAAAATCCTTACATTTTCCCCCAAGCTGGCTGCAATCTATCTATGCTGTGGTGGCTTCCCGCCATGCCTAGGCATCTCCTTCATGACTCATCATGATCTATGCCCATAAGGGTGAGTTTTAGCAGATGGTTGGGAAACAGAAGCAAAGCATCAAACATCCAGTAGCTTACTCAGATCCTTTCGCGTTTGCTCACTTACCTGACAGGAAACAGCAGACACCCTCACATCTATTCCTTCTCCTACATATACCTTCATTTTTCCTGGTTTGGGCCATGTTTATGTGTGATGAAAGGCCATCAGCTTTTGCAGATGTTCACTCCATTAATATCCCAACAAGTCAGATCCAAGACTCAAGTCTGCCCTGCCCCACGGGTCCTCAGTTGTGTTTGCAAGCTGCTGTAGTATCTCCATCACCTCCATATTCCATCCTCTCTCCTCAACAACTTCATGCTACATCGTTAGCCTTTCTCTTGACTGAACCCTGATGGGCACACCCCTCCTCCTTCTGTATCGGCCATCTCCCAACATTATGCTCCTAATCTGATTTCTGTCACACACCTATAGTCAATCCTGCCTCCTTCCTTCTTGATCTCCTTCTCCTCCCCTTCTCAGTCCTTTGTATTGTATATAAAGCATATTTAAGTCCCTCTCATCTTTAAAGAGAAATATCAAGCAAGCAAATTAAACAATCGAGAAAGAAAGCCAAACAAGTTCGGTCAAGAACTTCCTATCACAGTTGCCTGCTCTAACGGTCCCTACAGTAGTTTCTGGGCCTCCAATTGCCCACATCTGTTCATGTACCTTCTCATACTAATCTAACTTCTACCCCTACTTCTCTGAGGTTCTTTGAGGATACTTTCCCCAAACAAGCTATTTTACTTCCACTGCTCTGCCAAATCTCATTCCAAATAACTTGACACTGCCCTTTGAAGCCAAGGAATTCCACCCGAGAAAGTGGTGTGCTGTCCTAGGCTAGCTCTAATGTTTTTACCTGGTCCTTATCCAGACATGAATCCATTTTGAGAATCCCAGTTATATCCAGATGGTGCATTTGATGGTGAGTGTTGTTTCCTTGACAGAATCTACAATTACCTGAGAAAAGGGTCTGTGGGTGTGCCTGTGGGGGCTTATCTTTATTATATTTGTTGGCATTAGAAGACCTGTCTTAATTGCCAGTTGTAAAATTCCCTGCACAGGGGATCCTGGACTGCCTGGAACTCAGAGAGGCAGTTAAGCAGCATGCATGCATTCATTAGTTTCTATGTCTTGACTGTAGATGTGATGCGCATAGCTACTTCAGGCTCCTGCTGCCTTGACTGCTTTGGTCAATGGTGCAGTACCTTGAACTGTGAGCCTAAATAAACCCACTCTTTTTAATTAATTAATTATTTTTTTACACTCCATATTTTCCCCACCCCATCCACCCCCGACTGTTCTACATCCCATACCTCCTCCTCATTTCCCTTGTCTCCAAGTAGATGTCCCTACCCCCCACCCCACCTGGCCTCTAAACTCACTGGGGTGTCCAGTCTCTTGAGGGTTAGGTGCATCATCTCTGAATGAATACAGACTTGGCAGTCCTCTACTGTATGTGTGTTGGGGGCCTCATATCAGCTGGTGTATGCTGCCTGTTTGGTGGCCCAGTGTTTGAGAGATCTCGAGGGTCCAGATTAACTGAGACTGCTGGTCCTCCTCCAGGATCGCCCTTCTCCTCAGCTTCTTTCAGCCTTCCCTAATTCAACAACAGGGGTCAGCTGCTTCTGTCCATTGGCTGGGTGCAATATCTGCACCTCACTCTTTAAGCTGCTTGTTGGGTCTTCCGGAGTGCCATCATGATAGGTCCCTTTCTGTGAGTGCTCCATAGCCTCAGCAATACTATGAGACCTTGGGACCTTCCCTTGAGCTGAATTCCACTTGGGCCTGTCACTTGACCATCTTTTCCTCAGGCTCCTCTCCATTTCCATCCCTGTAATTCTTTCAGACAGGAACAATTATGAGTCAGAGTTGTGACTGTGGGATGACAATCTCATCCTTCACTTGATGTCCTATCTTCCTGCTGGAGGTGGGCTCTATAAGTTCCCTCTCCCTACTGTCAGGCATTTCATCTAAGATCCCTTCCTTTGAGTCCTAAGAATTTCTCACCTCCCAGGTCTCTAGAGCATCCTGGAGGGTCCTACCTCCTGAGGTTGCCTGTTTCCATTCTTTCTGCTGACCCTCAGGGCTTCAGTCCTTTTCTCTCACCCAATACCAGATCAGGTTCTCTTCCCCCACCCTGCCCACTTTCCCTCTCAGGTCCCTCCCTCCCTCCCTCCCCACTTGTGATTGCTTTCTTCTCTCTCCCAAGTGGGACTGAGGCATCCTCACTTGGGCCCTTCAGCTTGTTGACCTTTTTGAGTTCTGTGGACTGTATCTTGAGTATTCTGTACCATTTTTGTGTGTGTATCTAGCACACTTTGGGGGAAAAAACTTCACTAACCCCACATTCAATAGAGGGCTAATATCCAAAATATATAAAGAACTCAAGAAGTTAATCACCATAAAACCAAACAACCAATCAAAAAATGAGGAACAGAAATAAACTGAGAATTCACAACTGAGGAATCTCAAATGGCTAAGAAGCACCTAAAGAAATATTCAAAGTCCTTAGTGATCAGAGAAATGCAAACCAAAACAACCCTGAGAATGGATAAGAATTACACCAATCAGATTGGCTAAGATCAAAACCTCAGGTAACAACACATGTTGAAGGGGATGTGGCAAAAGAGGAACGCTCTTCCATTGCTGGTGGGATTGCAAACTAGTACAACCACTTTGGAAATCAATCTAGAGGTTCCTCAGAAAATTGGAAATAGATCTACCTGAAGACTCAGCTATACTACTCTTGGGAATATACCCAAAAGATGCCCCACCATGCCACAGGGGCACGTGTTCCTCTATGTTCGTAGCAGCCTTATTTATGACAGCCAGAAGCTGGAAACAACCTAGATGTCCCATGGCAGAAGAATGGGTACAGAAAATGTGGTTCATTTACACAATGGAATACTACTCAGCTATTAAGAATGAGGACATACTGAGTTTTGCAGGCAAATGGCTAGAACTAGAAAACATCATCCTGAGTAACGTAACTCAGAACCAAAAGGACATGCACGATATGTACTCACTAATAAACCCGTTCTTTATTAAATTGCTTTTACCAGGCATTTTGTATAGCAGGATGGAAAGAAAAAGAAGCTAAGACAGTAAGTTTAGAAGTCTTTGTTATATACAGTACTAGAATGGTCAAGACATGAACACTTTAAACATAAAATACTGGGAGGTGTGGACACAGCAAAGATTTTACAGCCATTTGTGAAGTTTTGTCAGTAGCTGAAAAGGCTTGTCTCATTCTGTATTAGGTTACTGGTAATTAGTTGGAATTTTAAATATGCCTCTTCTCCAGTGAAACTACGGAGCACACTCCTTAAAGACATCATTCCTTGGTACTCAGAATCAATGAAGATTTGGTCCCTCTTTCCTGGGCTAGTATCTGCTTCTTGGCTTTGAGAGTCTCAGGTATCTAACTCTTAAATAAACTGGAGGTAATCTAGATTCCAGTACATATGCAAGAGATTCCACAGGGGCCCATTGCAGAGCACCCTCAAAGAGTTTTACTTCTGGAAGGAAGAAAGGTGTTAGTTCTGTCTTAAGGGGATCTCAGGTAGGGCAAAAAAGCTAGGGGTCTCCCCACTGCTAAAAGTCCGTCTTTCTTGTTGTCAGTCACCTCAAAACCTGCTCACTCCCCAACCCAGTCTTCTTAAGAGACACACTGGATATGCAAATACTAAATAATTTTATTTACATAATTATCCAGACTAGGTGGTTCCATGGAGACTAAAAGATGACTGGTTGGTGGGGGTGAGGGAGATAGCACTGGGGGGCGGGGCAGTGAGGGAGCTAGCACTGGGGAACTGTGGATTCCTCTATGATAGGAAAAGCCATTCATTCAGCTGTTCGCATCACATCCACCTTCAAGGAACAGAAAACAGTGGATGGCACTAGGGAGTGGAGATACTATGCAATGTCACTCCTGTGCTTGGTGCTATTGAAACACATGCTTCGAACATGGTGAACGAAACACTCAACATGCATATGACACCTTCTGAATCTTAATCTTTGTGACCCTTTCTGGTCCTTCTTTAATACTCTGCTGAGATTTCCAGGATCCCAAATGTTTTCTTAATTTTATCATCCTTTCCAGAGTCCCCAGCCTTTCAAACTCATATTCCTAGCTCCTTGTTTTGTCTTCCCCTAGGGTTCAGTTTTAGCCCTTTGGTTCTTACCCTTGATACACTGCTTGGCAGCTCAACATCAACCCCTTTGGCTTCCCTTTCATCTCCAGCTGAGTGTGCTGTCCACTGGATTCTGGGGAGGGAGACCCTCCTTGTGGTATCTGATGGGGCCCCTACTGGGTAGTTTAGGAAGTATCTTAAATTCACTGTGTCTGAACTCTAACCTACAGCCCTTTCCCTGCATGGCTCTACCCTTCTCTATTCTGTTATTACCTGTACCACGTGGCTGTGCTAAGCAGCTCTGCATCACAGTGACAACATACTTTGAACCACCAACCTCACAGCAACAAAGACTTCTTTTGGCTCACAGTTTTAGAGTTCTCAGTTTTGGTTCTTTTGCCTTGTTGCTTTGGGTCTGTGGTGACTGCACCATGGCAGAAGCATGTAGTAGATGAGGCCTATTCACATCACAGTGACTGGAATGAAGAGGAGGGGGAGGATGGTGAATGCAGACTGTCAGTATCCCCTGTTGGTCCTGACTTCTGAAGGCATCCCGAAGAGCCTACCATCATCCCATGGGTTGGAGACCAAGCCTTTAATGTGGGCCTTTAGGAGTTATTTGAGAACCAAAACATAGCATTTGATACAAGGTATTGTAAGTCTTTAGTAGAAAAGGTCTGTCCCTGCCAATTCATAGCCCATCAGGGATCAATCGCTGTTCTTCTCAGTGCTTCAGTCTCCTGCTGGCCTCTTTCATTGTCTAAGTCTAACCAGAAAACTCAAATGGTAGGAGAACCAAGGTGAAAATCCAGAATCCCACCTCTGGATCATAAAGCTTAGCGGAGTAGGACCAAAACAAAACTGGAAGGACATAGCATAACACCCAATCTGCTGTGGTACCCAGAGTTAGAATACTTGCTTACCATACACAAAGTACTGGGTTCAGTTCCCAGCACCACATCAAGACTAACATCGGGTATTCTTCCCATGCTTCAGTCTTCCCTTACACAAAACAGGAAAAAATGTGTTAACCGTACTGGGTCTGTGGTCTCTGTGAGAAATCAAAGCAACATAAAACTCCAGTAAAGATTCTTTGGCTTGTCTACTTTATTGAACCAATCCAAAAAAAAAAAAATCCTGTGAATCAAATCTCCTAACTCTAAGAAATGTCAATTGCCAAAGTCTGTCTGATAGATTCCATTTGTTATAATCGTACAATAGTGTGGCTTGCTTATCACATCTGTGCTTTCTGGAAACTGACAGGTAATTTTCTCACCAGTTAGCTACTGATTTCTCATACGCAACAAATATATAAAAGCATCCATCATCCATTGTGAGATGTGTCTATGAGCAGACCATGAAACTCAATGGCCTGTTCTGATTATTTCTGGAATCCATAAGTAAGTTCGGATATGTGTGCTTTGAATTTTATGGAGAGCTGATGTGCTATCATTATTAACTGTGAAATTGGCATTGGGTTGGAAAATATTTAGTTATATGCAAATATATTTTAATGATATATTATATCATTAGAAGATTAACTGCATGATTATAAATAATCATAATCAAGTGCATAAAATTATCATAATCACACTAACAAAACACCATATAGTTCTGTATGGTATCCATAGGAAATGCATTCCAGGACCCAGTTCTAATTGGCTTTCTGTTGCTTTGATAAAACACTGGCCCAAAGCCACCTCCGGAAGGAAGGCATTTATTTGGATGACACTTCCAGGTCAAAATCAGTCTCTGAGTGGAGCGGAGGCAGGGACCTGAAGCTAGCTATCCTGAGCAAGCACAGCTTGCTGGTTCACTCATAGACCCATGCTCAGTGAGCTTCCTTACACAGCCTAGCACCACCTAATGTATCACCTGCAGTGTCTTTATTAATAATAAGGCAATCTGCTGGGCAGTGCAGGCGCACACCTTTAACCCTAGCACTTGGGAGGCAGAGGCAGGCGGATTTCTGAGTTCAAGGCCAGCCTGGTCTACAGAGTGAGTTCCAGGACAGCCAGGGTTACACAGAGAAACCCTGTCTCGAAAAACCAGAACGAGTCTAAAAAAGAAAGAACAAGAAGGCAATCCCTCAGAAGCACCCACAGACCAACCGGATAAGGACAATGCTCAGCTGAGGTTGGCTTTCGTCAGGTGATTCTATGTGTATCAAGCTGACAGTTAATGCTAACTAGGGCAGACTCCTTAGAGGTCCTAAACCCCTCAGACATTCAAGTCCTGCTAAGAATGGCAAAATATTTGTACATAGTCTCTACACATCATCTTGTACATTTGAAATCATCATTCATATTCAATAGAATGTAAATGGTATGTAAATAGCTGTTGCTTTACATTGCTTAAGAAGTAATGGAGAGATAAAAGCTTACCAATCTCTGAATACATTCAATGTCTAAAGAATATTTTCATTTATTATTAGATAGACTTTATTAATGTATACACTGCATTTTGTTCGTATACATCTCCTCCTTTCCGTTCACCCTGAGCCTCCCTCATCACCTCACCTTTTCATCTCATGTCTGCCTCTGTTTTTGTTGGTTTTGTTTGATTTGATTTCGTAACCCACAATCCAATCCATGATGCCATATCTGAGTATGATATCGAAACCTACCAATGGCCACATACATCGAAAACATGAGTTCCCTTCTATAATATCCCTCAACTACCAACAGCTCCTCAGCTAGGGGTAGGATGCCAAGAGCAACTCTCCCATCCATGTTGGCATGACCTGGGTTGATCTTATATGTGAAATGGTTTTAACAATATTTTTATTAGTGGTTTATTGAGTTCATGGATGCAGAACTCATGTATATGAAGACCAAACTGTTTACATACAGTGTTATTATATTATATTAGCTATTACATATTTAAATTAATTATATTACATATTACCATGTAGATATTTAATTTATTTGAGAATTTCACACATGAGAACACTGTATTTGTATCATTTCCATACCTCTTTCTTCCACCTTCAACCCTTTCTATGTCCCAACTCCATCCCAAATTCACTTCTTCTATAATCAACATTTTATCAATTGTTACTTTAGGGCTTTTATTGCTATGACAAAACAAGAATTAATAAATATAGAATTAATATATAATAATTGGACCCACTAAGACCAATTAGTTTCACTTAGAATTGAGAATGCATCTCTGAAGGAAACTGGTTCTGCCTCTCTCAGCAGCCATTGAATGCCTCTAGCCCTTCATTTAACAGTACTAAGGCCTTGTGAAATTTCCCTCTATCTATGTTAAAACATCATCTGGTACGATGTAGCATCCATAGTGTTGAGAGTTAATGTGAGCAGCATCCCTGTCATGTCCAGAAGACACTATCTCTTCCAATCTTTCTACAATTTACCTCTTCTACAATTTACCTAAGCCTTAAGTGTCAGGATTTTTTTTTATAGGTGTCCCATCTTCAGCTGGGCACCTCGTTACTCCATAGTTACTTATTCTAGGCATTTCAATAAGTTGTGGATTTTTGTCACAGCCTCCATCTTAAAGGAAAACACGGCTTCTTTGATGAAGGGTGAATGCTGTACTTACTTACAAGTAAAGGATTCGAAATTAGAAGGCAGTTAGAAGCCATTATTACAAAATAATAGCTGTAGTTTTCCTCTGAAGTCCGACCTGCCCAGCTACAGATTCTTAACTAGGTTTCCAGCCTAGGAATGGGTTGAGGAGCCTAGAGTCTAGTTACAAAGCAATTGGCAACCTTGAGATACTCATGCCTCCATTGTACCACTGGAAATGTCTTGCTAGTCCAGTGGCCTCCAGGGCTTACAGCTGGATAGGACTGCTGACAACATTGCTCCATCAGAAGCTTGAGTAGCACCTTCCAGCACTGTGAGAGCTAGGCCTGCAGGAGTGCGCTTCCAGGTCAGCACCAGCTCGGCTTACCCAGATTTGTGACAGAGGGAGGGTGTGGATTGTTGAGCAAGAGCCTCATCTTCGCGTTTCTTAGGAGACATTGGTAGTTGGTTGCTGAAGGAATCACCTTTCTGGTGGAGTAGCCACTAGGAACTAGTCCTATACTCATGTACACCCAAACCTTTCTAATCATACTCAGTGGGTTATAAAATATAACTATAAAAGGAAAAATGCATGAACCAGTGTGAGTGAGATTGGGGGACAGTTTTATGGGATGGTTTGGAGAAAGAATAAGAAAAAGAGAAATGTAAGTATATTATAATCCCAATTTAAAAAAAAATAAAGGGGAGAAAAAGAGCATGAAAGTGAGAGAGAAATGTGTCAGGAAGAAGAAATCAGCTTTATTTTTCTAATAGTTGGACTTTAGTGGGTAGACTGTTGCTTTATTTTTCCAAATACATGAGACGATAGGAAACTTTAGTTTGAACATAAATTTCACTGGGAAGGGAAGAAGATGGGCTGGGACCTAGGGATGTCTCCTGGGGACTTCTGATGGTAGCCTGGCCTCTCCCTGGTTGTCACTTAGAGCAAACAGAGATTTCCCAGGAAGATCTGTCATGGCATTATTATCCACAGTGGCCTTCGGGGACTAGCAGCATTTATCATTGTTGACCCGAGGACAGACAGCCATTATAATCTTCTCTATGCAGCACCTCTCTAGAGGAGACAGCTAGGCATTTCATACACGCACAGGACTCAGGTCAGAACAACAATCTAGAGAAACCCCCAGGTAGCCAGTGTCAAGGATTATAGATCTCCTCTATGTCTCATATCCTGAGGATGAGCAAGCTATAAATTAAATCAACAAATAAAAAATGAAATTAAATTAAAAGGTACATGGAAATGGATTTTGTTATCATTGTCCCTGGACAAATCTCTCTATTAAAAAACACGCAGATAAGACAGTGGAAGTAAATCAGAATCATGAATAAGCTACAGGGACATAATAATATAAGTATAATATTAAAGTCAGTTACAGTTTTGAGGGTTGATTATGCACTGGGAAACATTCCAGGGGCTTCTAAATATTACCTTTTAGATATTCAAAACAACTCTGAGAAAGAAGTCCTATTAATTTCCAGATACTTTCAGATGAAAAAACTGAGATAAGAAAGGCAATGGGCTAGCCCAGGGTTGTACAGCTCATACATGGTGGGTCTGCCCAGAGTTGTACAGCTCATACACGGTGGGAGAGTCATTTGAATTCAATGAGCCAACTAGAATCTAGAGTCAGCTGGAAAATCACTCTGGTCTCCCCTCAACCCCACAGAGGAAAATTTAGCTTTGTTGTGGTGATCTAAGTTAAATGACAAGGACACTCTGCTATCTGAAATCATTCCTTTCAATAGAAGCACATGTAATATTATTATATGTTACACTGGTAAGAAGAGACTTCTGGAAGCTTCAATAATAAAAAAATAATGGCACAGAAACTATTATACTATTTGAATAATCTGGGTGTGACCTCCCTAGCCAGCAGCCAGTTGTCTTGTTAGGAATCAGAGACTTGGGATATGCTTGTCCGGAACATGTAACTGGTAACTGTTCGCACATGCAGTCACATTGCATTCTCAGGTTTAAGGTGGGGATGGAAAGATGGCTTGTTGATTAAAAGCCCATGCTCCACTGTCATGAGAATAGAAGTTTGAATGCAGGCAGCCCCATAACAAGCTGCCTGGCATTCTCTTGAAACACCTGCAGTGCTAACTCTGACCAGGGCAGAGACAGGAGGCTCAGTGGAATTACTGGTCCCCAGCCTAACTGAAACACAGGTTCCAGGTTTAGGAAGAGATTTTATACCAGAGGAACTGGCAGCAAATGATGAAAAGGATACCTGACACCCTTTTCTGACCTCTACGTACACATACATAACATATCTTTACATACACCCATAAGTGCACACACACACACACACACTTTGTTGGAGTTGGAGAAATCTAGATCAAAGTCTGTGATCTGCAGTAGTCTTGGGCAGACATCAGTCATGTGTACAACTGCATTTGTTACTTTTGCATCAATGTGAGGAACTGCCTTGCATGACAATTAAAGGAAGGAATTGTTTATTTTGTCTCTCAATTTCAGAGGTATCATATTGTCTTGGTGGAAAGGTGGGATAGACCTGGGCACTTCACATCACATAGCATTCAGTAAGAGGAGAGGAGATAGGGGACAGAGCAATACATGACTCCCAAGAATGCCCTCACCTACTTGCTCCAACCAAGTCCCACCTCCTACCTTGCCCTACTTCTCAGTAATGGCAAACTATTATGAAAGGATTAATTAGAGCTCTCATGATTCAATTGTTTCTGGAAATGCCATTACAGACACCCAGTGGTATGCTTCACTAACCCCCGTGTGTGTGTGTGTGTGTGTGTGTGTGTGTGTGTGTGTGTGTGTGTG
>JADRCD010156259.1:0-25684 GCA_019843815.1 Montemys delectorum | reverse complement strand
TGTGTGTGTGTGTGTGTGTGTGTGTGTGTGTGTGTGTGTGTGTGTGTATGGTAGGCTTTTTTCTCTGTGTTGTGTAGGTATGTGTTTGTGTGGGTGTATGCATGTATGTGAGGCCAGCAGCTGACATAGAGAATCTTCCTCTATCACTTAGTTTAGTTTCCCCTCAACTTTAGTTTTAGAAACAGGGTCTCTCACTGAACATGGAACTCATCAGTTTATCTAGGCCACCTGACAAGAAGCTCTAAGGCTCTGCCTGTCCCCTATCCACTATTTTTCCCCTACCAGCGCCAGGGCTGGAGGTGAATGGCAACAGAGGCAGCATGTTTAGGTGGGTACTGGAGACACCAACTCAGGTCCTCATGTTTGCGCAGCAGGTATTTCATCAACTGAACTATCCCCCTGATCACTACTAGACATCCTCCTCACTCCCTCCTGGCCATATTCCTCCAAAATGGCTCCTTCCAAACTCTGTCCTTTTTTTTTTTTTAAAGTAACTGTCTTAGTTTATTTTCTGTTGCTGTGATAAAACACTGACACAAAACGTCATCCACTGGTAGGAAATAGTTTATTTCATCTTGCAGTCCATTACGAAGGGAAGTGAAGGTTGGAACATGGACAAGACTATGGAGGAATGCTACTTACTGGCTCATTTCCCCTAGATCTCTTGACTACTTTTCTTATACACCTGGATCAACCTGCTCAGGAATGGCATCAGATCAGGGAGCTGGACACTGACATGTCATTTAACAACCAAGAAAATGCCCCAGAGACTTGTTTTTCAATGAGATTGCGTCTTCCTAGAGTGTCCAGGTTTATGTCAGTTAACAAAAAACTATGACAATAGCCTACTAAGTCTACCAAGGGTTTCCATGTGTGCATGGATGTGGGTCCAGCCACCGAAGCATGGGAAATCTACTTACCAGTGGCCATATCCTCAAAAAAAAAGTGGATGTCCCTGTACAGCAATTGTCCATTGCAGTAGCTCCTTTGTAAGAGATAGAACCTGGAAGGTATTCATCTACCGTCTTTGTGCTGAGATTTGCCTGTCTCGATCTTGGAAACACACATGCTGTGTATTCATGGGTGGACTGGGTATGTTCCATCCAGAAGACAGAATCTCACAGTACCCCTCCCCATCTCTGCTTCTTACACTCTTTACACCCCATCTTGCATGACCTTCCTGGAGCCTTGGTGAGGAAGGGAGAACCTAATATACATGTCCTGTTTATGTCAGAGCACACAGTCTCATTCTCTGCACTTTAACTGGTCATGAATTTCTCCAGAAGCTTCACTGACCATGCCTGAGAGCCTCCCAGGTAGATGAATATAAACATGAATCTTTAGAAATCAACTTGACCATTTACCAAAATAACAATTGCAGGCCTTACTCCCAGGGCCTATGGCTTCCCCCTGCCATGAGATTTTGGCCAAGATTGTAGTATCTGGTATGAAATTCTCTCTGTGGAGCAGGCCTTAAGTCCAGTCAGAAAGTGAATAGTTATCTCATAGGCATTTTTTAAATCCAATAATCAAAAATGGCTATCACAATAAACTGTGAGGCGCTGCAAATGATCAGTTCATGCTCGGGCAGTCTTGCTTCTAAACTGTGCTCTGTTGAGCAGTAAAGCTCAGTGCCTATTATTAACTCAGTATCTCATATTCCAATCTCATCTCAGCACCAGTGTTCTGAGCAACATTGTACCCTGCCCCGCCCACCCATGAGATAGATGCACTTAGTACCTAGAAAGTGACGTTATCTGAAATAAAGGTCTTTGTAGAGGAAATTGGCTTAATTAACTCAACCAAGTCTACTGACACCTTAGACTTCTGGCTATCAGAAATGTGCGATAATAAGTTTGTGTTGTTTTAAGCTGCCAAGTCTTGGTAATGTGTTATGGCAGCCACGGGAAGCTAATCTGATTGCTGAGAGAGGATGCACATTTTAACAGCTCCCCAGGTGACTCGCATGCACATTAAAATTTAAGAAGCGCCGCTTGAGCATTCACCATGCATACTGACATGTATCACTGCTTTTCAATCTAGTTTATGGAACAAGATCACATTACTCAAATGAAGTCTTCAGCTAGATACATCGAGGGGATTCACTGAGCTCTGCTGGAGTCTGGGGTGAAGAAAGGGGTTCAGGATGCTCCACATTGTTTCTCTGCTCAGATCTCACTCCTAGACAGCCTGTCTGCTTCTACATATGAATCACATACATTATTATGAGATTCATGAGCCACATCTTGCAGGGCAGGACACATCATGGTGCCAAAATAAATAGAGCTACATCTCAAGCCCTCTTCTTAAGGACTCAGTTTATTTTTTCCTTTTAAAATTTAATTCTCTGGGCTCAGGGTGTAGTCAGTAGTCAAGCACCTTCTTAGTACACACAGGGCATAGGTCCCACCCACACACTGCAAAAGTAAATGAATCAATGTATAATATAAGATGTTATTTTTCCCCTGTAATTCTGTCAAATCTTTCTCAGAAATGACATGAAAGAACACATTACCAAAAGAAAGACTATCTCCTAGAGTTTCTAGCACCAGTAGAGATTTCAGGGTAGATGGGGAGTGAGACTGGTGTTGAGACATCGTCTAGTAACAGCCTTCCTTTAGAAACTGGACCCACACAGGGAGCAAATCCTTACCTTAGATTTACCTAGCAGTGACCCTGCCCCATCACTGCCGTTAACAAGGTCTGGTGAACAGTGTCCTGATGCTTAGACTACAGCCAGGGACAAGGAGGGTTTGATTAACTCGGTTAGTCCTACAGGCCTGCTTGATTCGAATGGCCATTGTCTGATAATTTATACAGCCTAATGCACAAAGAGTGTGGATTTCTACATGGTCTGCAACAATCCTTCTGGGTAATAATGAATATTTGTGGATAACCAGGAAAATTTATTTCTATCATGGCTCTACTAGGAAGATAAAGCTTTCCAGAAGCAACAATTAAGAGCAGTGTCTTTGGAGCCAAAAACAGTCAAATCCCCACCCTGCTTTTTATTAGCTCTATCTCCTTGGGCTGCCTCTTTTCCAGTATCTCAGATAAAACTAGTTCTGACATTATAGGGTGATCTCAGGAATGAGTTAACATAGAACATGGTTAGAATGAGGCCTTGTGCACATACATAGAGAACCTCCCTGTTCTGTACACTTCCAACCTCAAAATCATTGGTACTATGTCAATAAAAAATACAGATTCTGCCTTTATTGTACCTGCACAAGCAAGCCTCCATTTTAATGTTTGGAGATGAAGGATGTAGACTTCCCACAGGCAATGCCTATGTTTAGTGCCTGCCTGGGATCAAAGTATGGATTTACATTCAAATTGTAATTTTGAGTCCAACTAAAGTCACTGCTACCTGATTTCTCTATCCTGAAATTCCTGGGTGGAGGAACTCATTATGTTCCTAAAAGAAGATCTCTATTTCAGGGTGTCTTTGATTCTCTTCATATACATAAAGCATTCCTTTGATTTTGCCAATGCCTGTCAGCTTGACACTTGCCATTTGTCTGGGTTTCCTGTCTACACGGCTCTTCCAAGTCCCTGTGCTGGACCCCAGGCATTCACCGGAATAACATTAGTGAGAAGATATAGAAACCAGAAATTCAACTCCCACATTTTTTCAGATGAGAAGCTTGGGAGAAAAGAATAAAATGAGAGAGAATTGCTGATCATAAATATTAATTAACTGTGTGCCTTCTGGAGGTCAATGTTACCGCACTTCTCGTGTTTTCTCGGCAGACCCTCAAGGCTACTCCCTAGGCCAGTGTTCTTTTTGCCCATCTCCCAACAGCAAACAGAAGTTTCAAAGTCAGCTGTATAATTTCTGCAATTGAAACACTAGCCAATTGAAACAGCTTCCAATTAGACATTCACAGTTGGAGAAAAGGGTGCATCAGTTCATTCCATCTTGAGATATGACTATAGTGTCGTCTCTCCAAGGTCTTAGAGCTTACAGAGAGCACCTCAGACTCCCAGTACTACTGATTTCAATTCAGATTGTGGCAAGATCTTTTAAAATATGTAGTTAGATAATCTGCTCATGTTATCCAAATGCTAGAAATACTGCATCTTGTTCCTGCAGCAAAATATGAAATGTCATTCATGTGAAAGGCACCATCTGATAAGCCAGTGACTTATAGCTGGTCACACCCAGGCATTATGATAAACCACTGCTTAGTGTAATAGAATGTACTTATAAACCTGTGAGAGAAGAGCAGAGCACAGACTGAGACACTAACTCTCCATGCTCTTATCTTCATCAAAAGGGTTTCATTTCTCAACAAACAAACAGGCACCGGGGCAGAAAGAAGGGATGACACGGCATGCCCTACATTTTTAATTCTGATTTTGAAGTCATCCTTAGAAAGCAGCCACCCCCTTCTTGTTTTTCTGAACTCCAAATATTTAGTCTGGGAAAAAGGAGGTAGAGTTTTTCTTTATCCTAGGGGCTAGGCTTACCGACCTTCACTTACATATTTATAAGCTGTGCCAGTGTTTAGGGCCATGAGAGCTTCCAGCTTGGAGTGATCACAGCTACAGGCCATGTGCAAAGTACTTGGATGGAGCTCTGCATGACTTGTCCATTTGATTTGCCAGCAACCTAATGAAGTAGAGATTTTCTTTTAATCACCATCTTACAAATGAAAATGAGGGTTAAATAACTGAAGTTAAATAACTGATAGTCACACAGCTGAACAAAGCCAGAATCTGAGGAACCAAAATATTGATTACCACAGTGGCAGTTCTCAGTTGCACTCCCACCAGCAATGCAGGAGTGTTCCCCTTGCTCCACATCATGACAGCATGAGTTGTCACTTGTGTTTTTGATCTTAGCCATTTTGACAGGTATAAGATGGACTTCAAAGAAGTTTTTATTTGTTTTTCCCTGCTGGCCAGGGATGTTGAACTTTCATTAAGTGTTTCTCAACCACTTTAGTGAGTTGCCCTGGTGTTGTTTGTATTTTAATGTTAATATTGTCTCCTCAAGATCTGGGTGCCCCCGAAACAACACAGTCTTCATGTAGACCCAAGTAATGCTATGTGACTTTGCTGATTATTTCTGATTGGTGGATAAAGATGCCAAAAGCCAATAGCTGGGTAAAAGAACTATAGATGAGGTTTAGGGGTCCTCAGCCTGGGGGATCAGAGGAGAACAATGGTCTGGGAAAAGAAGGTGAAGGAGAAGAAGAAGCCACCATTGGTTAGGTGAGTTCATGAAAACGTGGCACTTAGGGTTGGCGAATTGGAGTTAAGAGCAAACCAGATAAAACAGAGTAAGTAATAACTCAGGGTTACCTATAGGAAACTAGGCTCTAATAACATAGAGGATAGGTATCTGCCCAACCCTTGTGTTGTTTAATATTATTGTAAATATAAAAGTTGCATGTATCTTTCATCTGGGAACTGAATAATGAAGGCAGGGTAGAAACCCCAGGTCAGAATTAAATAATTTTTACAATTCTTCTGTTGAGATCTGTACCCCATTTTAATTGCATAATTTGATTTGTTGATGTCTAGTTTCTTGAGTTCTTTATACATTTTGCATATTAGCCCTTTGCCAAATATGGAATTAGTGAAAATCTTTTCCCATTTTGTCCTATAGACAGTGACCTTTACCTTACACAAACTTCTTAGGTTCTTGAGGTCCCATTTATTGATTGTTGATCTTAGCGCCTGTGGTAATGGTTTTCTGTTTCGGAAGTTGTCTCCTGTGCCAATGCATTCAAGACTATTTCACACTTTCTCTTCTCTTCCACTGTCTTCAGTGTATGTAGATTTATGGTGAGGCCTTTGATCCACTTGGACTTGAGTTTTGTGCAGAGTGGTGGATATGGATACATTTGCATTCTTCTACAGGCTGACATCCACTTTGACCAGGATATTTTGTTGAAGATGTCTGTTTTCCATGTTTATTCATAGTTTCTTTAGCAAGAATCAGGTGTCCATAGATCTGTGCACTTATGCCTGGGCTTTCAATTTGATTGCATTGATCAAGATGTCTGTTTTTATGCCAATAGCATATTTCTTGCTATAGTTCTGTAGTACTGCTTGAAATCAGGAATGATGATACCACCAGATGTTCTTTTATTGTTCAGGATTCTTTTTGCTATCCTTGGTGTTTTGTTTTTCCATATGAAATTGAGTTTTGTCCTTTAAAGGTCTGTAAAGAATTGTACTGGAGTTTTGATGGGGTTGCACTGAATCTGTAGATTACTTTTGGTAGGATGATCATTTTCATTATGTTAATCTTACCAACCTATAAGCATGGGAGAATTTCCATCTTATGAGATCTTCTTCAATTTATTTCTTCAAAGATTTAAAGATTTTGTCATACAAGTCTTTTACTTGTTTGGTCAGAGATTACCCAATAATTTATGTTATTTGTAGCTGCAGTAGAGGGTGTTGTTTCCATGATTTCTTTCTAAGTCCACTTGTCAATTGCATATAAAACGGTGTCTTAGGGTTTTACTGCTGTGAAGAGACACCATAACCACTGAAATTCTTTTTTTTTAATTAGATACTTTCTTTTATTTACATTTCAGATTATATCCCCTTTACTTGTTTCCACTCTGAAAGAAAAAAACAAAGCAAAACAAACAAACAAACAAAAAAACAAACAAAAAAATCCTATTCCCTCCTCCTTCCCCTGCTCACCAACCCACCCACTTCCACTTCCTGGCCCTGGAATTCCCCTACACTGGAATATAGAGCCTTCACAGGGCCAAGGGCCTCTCCTCGCATTGATGATCAACAAGGCAATCCTCTGATACCTAAGCAGCTGGAGCCATGAGTCCCACCATGTTTACTCTTTGCTTGGTGGTTTAGTCCCTGGGAGCTCTGAGGGTACTAGTTAGTTCATATTGTTGTTCCTCCTAAGGGGCTGTAAAGCCTTCAGCTCCTTGTGTCCTTTCTCTGGCTCCTTCATTGGAGACCCTGTACTCAGTCCAATGGATGGCTGTGACCCTCTACTTCTGTATTAGTCAGATACTGTCAGAGCCTCCAAGGAGACAGCTGTATCAGGCTCCTGTCATCCAGACCTTGTTGGCATTCACAATAGTGTCTGGATTTGATGATTGAATATGGGAAGGATTCCCAGGTGGAGCAGTCTCTGGATTGTCCTTCCTTCAGTCTCTTCTTCATAGTTAGTCTCTACAACTCCTTCCATGGGTATTTTGTTCCCCTTTTTAAGAAGGATGGAAGTATCCACACTTTGGTCTTCCTTCTTCTGAAGTTTCTTGTGGTTTGTGGATTGTATTTTGTATATTCAAATCTTCTAGGCTAATAACCACTTCTCAGAGAATGCAAACCATGTGTGCTCTTTTGTGATTGGGTTACCTCACTCAGGATGATATTCTCCAGATCCATCCATTTCCCTAAGAATTTCATAAAGTCATTATTTTTAATAGCTGAGTAGTACTACATTGTGTAGATGTACCACATTATCTGTATCCATTCCTCTGTTGAGGGACATCTGGGTTGTTTCCAGTTTCTGGCTATTATAAATAAGGCTGCTATGAACATGGTGGAGCATGTGTCCTTATTACAAGTTGGATCATCTTCTGGGTATATGCCCAGGAGTAGTATAGCTGGGTCCTCGGGTAGTATTATGTCCAATTTCCTGAGGCACCACCAAACTGATTTCCAGAGTGGTTGTACCAGTTTGCAATCCCACCAGTAATGAAGGAGTGTTCCTCTTTCTCGACAACCTCTCCAGCATCTGCTGTCACCTGAGTTTTTGATCTTAGCCATTCTGACTGGTGTGAGGTGGAATCTCAGGGTTGTTGTGATTTGCATTTCCCTGATGACTAAGGATGTTGAACATTTTTTTAGGTGCTTCTCAGCCATTTGGTATTCTTCAGTTGAGAATTCTTTGTTTAGCTCTGTACCCTATTTTTAATACAGTTATTTGGTTCTATGGAGTCTAACTTCTTGAGTACTTTGCTTATATTGGATATTAGCCCCTCTATCAGAAATAGGATTGGTAAAGATCTTTTCCCAATTTGTTGGTTGCTGTTTTGTCCTATTGACAATGTCTTTTGCCTTACAGAAGCTTTGCAAGTTTATGAGGTCCCATTTGTCAATTCTTGATCTTAGAGCAGAAGCTATTGGTGTTCTGTTCAGGAAATTTTCCCTTGTGTCCATGTGCTAAAGGCTCTTCCCCACTTTCTTTTCTATTAGTTTCAGTGTATCTGGTTTGATGTGGAGGTCCTTGATCCAGGAGATAAGAATGGATCGATTTGCATTCTACTACATGCTAACTGCCAGTTGAACCAGCACTATTTGTTGAAAATGCTGTCTTTTTTCCACTGAATGGTTTTAGCTCTTTTGTCAAAGATCAAGTGGCCATAGGTTTGTGGGTTCATTTCTGGGTCTTCAATTCTATTCCATTGATCTACCTACCTGTCACTGTACCAATACCATGCAGTTTTTATCACAATTGCTCTGTAGTACACCTTAAGGTCCGGGATAGTGATTCCACCAGAGGTTCCTTTATTGTTGAGAATAGTTTTGGCTATCCTGGGTTTTTTGTTATTCCAGATAAATTTGCAAATTGTTCTTTCTAAATCTGTGAAGAATTGAGTTTGAATTTTGATGGGGATTATTTTGAATCAGTAGATTGCTTTCAGCAAGATGGTCATTTTTACTATATTAATCCTGCCAATCCACGAGCATGGGAGATCTTTCCATCTTCTGAGATCTTCTTCAATTTCCTTCAGAGACTTGAAGTTCTTGTCAATCAGAGCTTTTACTTGCTTAGTTAGAGTCACACCAAGGTATTTTATATTATTTGTGACTATTGTGAAGGGTGTTGTTTCCCTAATTTCTTTGTCAATCTGTTTATCCTTTTTGTAGAGGAAGGCCACTGATTTGCTTGAGTTAATTTTATATTCAGCCACTTTGCTGAAGTTGTTTATCAGGTTTAGGAGCTCTCTGGTGGAATTTTTGGAGTCACTTAAGTATACTATCATATCATCAGCAAATAGTGATAATTTGTCTTCTTCCTTTCCAATTCGTATCCCTTTGATCTCCTTTTGTTGTCTAATTGCTCTGGCTAGGACTTCAAGTACAATATTGAATAGATAGGGAGAGAGTGGGCAGCCTTGTCTAGTTCCTGATTTTAGTGGGATTACTTCAAGTTTCTCTCCATTTAGTTTGATGTTGTCTACTGGTTTTCTGTATATTGCTTTTACTGTGTTTAAGTATGGGCCTTGAATACTTGATCTTTCCAAGACTTTTATCATGAAGGGATGTTGGATTTTGTCAAATGCTTTCTCAGCATCTAATGAGATGATCATATGTTTTTTTTCTTTGAATTTGTTTATATAGTGGATTACATGGTGGATTTCTGTGTACTGAACTATCCTTACATCCCTGGGATGAAGCGTACTTGATCATGATGGATTATAGTTTTGATGTTTTCTTGGATTCGGTTTGCAAGTATTTAATTGAGTATTTTTGCATCGATATTCATAAGGGAAATTGGTCTGATGTTTTCTTTCTTTGTTGGGTCTTTGTGTGGTTTAGGTATCAGAGTAATTGTGGCTTCATAGAACGAATTGGGTGGAGTATCTTCTGTTTCTATTTTGTGGAATAGTTTGAGGATTGTTGGTATTATGTCTTCTTTGAGGGTCTGATAAAACTCTGCACTAAACCCATCTGTTCCTGGGCTTTTTTTGGTTGGGAGACTATTAATGACTGTTTCTATTTCATTAGCAGATATGGGACTGTTTATGTTTATTTGATCTTGATTTAACTTTGGTACCTGGTATCTGTCTGGAAAAGTGTCCATTTCATCCAGGTTTTCCAGTTTTGTTGGGTATAGGCTTTTGTAGTAGGATCTCATGATGATTTGATTTCCTCGGTGTCTGTTGGTATGTCTCCCTTTTCATTTCTTATCCTGTTAATTAGGATACTGTCTCTGTGTCCTCTAGTTAGTCTGACTAAGGGTTTATCTATTTTGTTGATTTTCTCAAAGAACTAGCTCCAGGTTTCGTTGATTCTTTGTATAGTTCTTTTTGTTTCCATTTGGTTGATTTCAGCCCTGAGTTGAGTTATTTCCTGTCTTCATCTTCTCTTGGGTGAATTTGCTTCTTTTTGTTCTAGCGCTTTCAGTTGTACTATCAAATTGCTGGTGTATGCTCCCTTCAGTTTCTTTTTGGACTTAAAGCTATTAGTTTTCCTCTTAGGACTGTTTTCATTTTGTCTCATAATTTTGGGTATGTTGTGGCTTCATTTTCATTAAACTCTAGAAAATCTTTAATTTCTTTCTTTATTTCTTCCTTGACCAAGTTATCATTGAGTAGAGTGTTGTTAAGCTTCCTCGTGTATGTGGGCATTCTATTGTTTATGTTGGTATTTAAGACCAGCCTTAGTCCTTGGTGATCTGATGGGATAGGATGCATGGGATTATTTCAATCTTCTTGTATTTGCTGAGGCCTGGTTTGTGACCACTTATATAGTCAATTTTGGAGAAGGTGCCATGAGGTGCTGAGAAGAAGGTATATCCTTTTGTTTTAGGTATCCTGTGTGCAGCTAAATGTTGGACCCTGTTTACATATCCAGTCCGTTAGTCTATGTCTTTTATTGGGGAACTGAGTCCATTCATGTTAAGAGATAATAAGAAAAAAAGATTGTTGCTTCCTGTTATTTTTGTTGTTAGTGGTGGGATTACGTTTTTGTGGCTTTCTTCTTTTTGGTTTGTTTAAAAGATTATTTTCTTGCTTTTTCTAGGGTGTAGTTTCCCTCCTTGTGTTGGAGTTTTCTATTTATTATCCTTCGAAGGGATGGATTTATAGGCAGATATTGTGTGAATTTGTTTTGTAATGGAATATCTTGGTTTCTCCATCTATGGTAATTGAGAGTTTTGCTGGGTATAGTAACCTGGGCTGGCATTTGTGTTCTCTTAGGGTTTGTGTGACATCTGCCCAGGATCTTCTAGCTTTCATAGTCTGTGGTGAGAAGTCTAGTGCAATTCTATTAGGTCTGCCTTTATATGTTACTTGGCCTTTTTTTCTTACTGTTATTAGCATTCTTTCTTTGTTTAGTACATTTTGATTATTATATGATGGGAGGAATTTCTTTTCTGATCCAATCTGCTTGTTGTTCTGTAGGATTCTTGTATGTTCATGGGTAGTTCTTTCTTTAAGTTAGGGAAATTTTCTTCTATAATTTTGTTGAAGATATTTACTGGTCCTTTAAGTTGGGAATCTTTGCTCTCTTCTATACCTATTATCCTTAGATTTGGTCTTCTCATTGTGTCCTGGACTTCCTGGATGTTTTGAGTTAGGATCTTTTTGCATTTTGCATTTTCTTTGATTATTGTGTCAATGTTTTCTATGATATATTCTGTACCTGAGATTCTCTCTTCTATTTCTTGTGTTCTGTTGATGATGCTTGCATCTATGGCTCCTGATCTCTTTCATAGGTTTTCTATCTCCAGAGTTGTTCTACTTCCATTTTTAGGTCCTGGATGGTTTTGTTTAATTCCTTCACCTGTTTGGTTGTGTTTTGCTGTAATTTGTTAAGGGATTTTTGTTTTTCCTCTTTAAAGGCTTCTACCTGTTTACCTGTGTTCTTATGTATTTCTTTAAGGGAGTTATTTATATCCATCTTAAGATCCTGTATCAGCATCATGAGATGTGATTTTAAATCCACATCTTTCTTTTCCAGTGTGTTGTGATATCCAGGACTTGCTGTGGTGGGAGAACTGGGTTCTGATGATGCCAAGTAGAATTGGTTTCTGTTGGTAAGATTCTTACATTTGCCTTTAGACATATGTTAATCTCTGGTATTAGATGTTCTTGCCATCTCTGGCTGGAGCTTGTTCCTGTGGGTCTGTAAGCCTGTGTCACCACTCCTGGGAGAGCAGCTCTCTCCTGGTGTTACCATGCACAGCAGGTTTTGCTGGTGTGAGAGTATTGATTTCCTATATTTTCTTTTTTTTTTAAGTTTTATTGCATTATGATGAGAAAAGTTACATGATTTCAATTTATCTGAATTTGTTAACATTTAAAAACATATTTTAAGTGAATAGAATTAAATCACATTATTGTTTTCCTTTTGTACCTGAACTCTTCCCAAAGACTCTCCCCTTCAATACCTACAATATCTTTTTTTGTCATATTCCTTAAAATTTGTAAAATATTATAACAATAAAAATAAATATTATAAAAGTTGTTTGATATAAAACAAAAATCAATTGAACAGTCTTATGTAGATGCTTGTCTACAGCAATACTGAAAATATATACATTTTTCTCAATATAAATTTTAAATAACTCCAAACATAGTAACTGTATATTTCAAAATAATATATCACTACTAGTATTTTCTTTCTTTCTTTTTTTTTTTTTTGTTTGTTTTTCGAGACAGGGTTTCTCTGTGTAGCCCTGGTTGTCCTGGGCTCACTTTGTAGACCAGGCTGGTCTCGAACTCAGAAATCTGCCTGCCTCTGCCTCCCAAGTGCTGGGATTAAAGGTCTCGCCACCACCGCCTGGCTTAGTATTTTCTTAAATGAATATGTATGTTTTGTATTTAGTAGAGCTTAAAATCTTGGCTCATGCTGTGGTACAAGCCCAAAATAAGAACAATTTTTAGACATTGGATTTCATTGTAATAAGGTTGTACTTCAATGACCCTCACATCACCAAAGGATTTTACCTCCATCATAGCTAAGCTGAGAGTTGATAGTTCTGCTGCACCAAGGAATGAATTGTAGCCACAATTTTTGGGTAAAGACTTCCTGGTATGGTCAAAACTATTTGACTTGAGTGAGTGACTTTATTCTCAGCCCACAGAGAACAGGTTACATTCATTTAAGAACTGGTGTGTATATTAAGATAGTCTATCCATAAAGTCATTCACCAACTGTTTCAATGAACAATGGTTCTGCTTGGAGGGTGGCATAGATATTAGGTGTGGGTAAGAATCTGGTTCATTGGCTGTGATAATTTGGAAAAGCATTCATCTCAGAGAAAGAGTAATTTGTAAAGTCCTCTTCTTCAAACTTGGTACAAGAGCTACAAATATCAAGCAAAGCATTCAGTCTCACTCTTTGTTGTTCACTTTCCTACAATCTACCTCCCAAGTTAATTGTCTATGTCTCCCTTGGGTATATAAATACTTTTGAAATATATAAGCTGTTCTGAAAACCATAGTATAGTGTAAAAACATGAAATAAACAATACTACTAATAGAGAGGCTGAGATAGGAGAAGCAAGATTTCAAGACCTTTATGTTGTACACAGCAAGACACTGTCACAAACAAGTTGAAAGTATATGTAGATTGTACAATATTGGACCTATTTCTCTAATTACCAAATTAGAGAGACCATTGGATGACAATCAACAAATTTCTAATTCCTCATATTTTTGAAATTCAATCAATTAGGATATGTTGGTAATATTAATTTTCATATTAAGATAGTAAGAAAAGGTAATTGTCACTTCCTGTTGTTTTTGTTGTAAGAGGTGGAATTAGATTTGTGTGGATTTGTTGAAAGATTACTTTCTTGCTTCTTCTAGGGTGTAGTTTTACTCCTTATGTTGGTGTTTTCCATCTATTATCCTTTGTAGAACTGGATTCATGGAAAGATATTGTGTAAATTTTGTTTTGTCATGGAATATCTTGTTTTCTCCATCTATGGTAATTGAGAGTTTTTCTGGGTATAGTAGCCTGGGCTGGCATTTGTGTTCTTGTAGAGTGTGTATGACATCTGCCCAGGATCTTCTAGCTTTCATAGTCTCTGGTGAGAAGTCAGATGTAATTCTGATAGGCCTGCCTTTATATGTTACTTGCCTTTTCCCCCTTACTGCTTTTCAAATTCTTTCTTTGTTTAGTGCATTTGGTGTTTTGATTATTATGTGATGGAAGGAATTTCTTTTCTGGCCCCATCTATTTGGAGTTCTGTAGGCTTCTTGTATGTTCAAGGGCATCTCTTTCTTTAGGTTAGGGAAGTTTTCTTCTATAATTTTGTTAAAGATATTTACTGGTCCATTACATTGGGAGTCTTCACTCTTTTCTATACCTATTATCCTTAGGTTTGGTCTTCTCATTGCATCTTGGATTTCCTGGATGTTTTGGGTTAGGAGCTTTTTGCTTTTTGCATTTTCTTTGACTTTTGTGTCAATGTTTTCTATGGTGTCTTCTGCCCCTGAGATTCTCTCTTCTATATTTTGTATTCTGTTGTTGATGCTTGCATCTATGACTCCTAATTTCTTTCCTAGTTTTTGTATCTCCAGGGTTGTCTCTCTTTCTGATTTCTTTATTGTTTCTATTTCCATTTTTAGATTCTGGATGGTTTTGCTCATTTCCTTCACCTGTTTGATTGTGTTTTCCTGTAGTTCTTTAAGGGATTTTTGTGTTTCCTCTTTAAGAGCTTCTAGCTCTTTACCTGTGTTCTCCTGTATTTCCTTAAGGGTGCTATTTATGTCTTTCTTAAGGTCCTATATTATCATCATGATAAGTGATTTTATATCTGAATCTTGCCTTTCCAGTGTGATGGTGTGTTCAGGACTTGCTATGGTGGGAGAATTGGGTTCTGATGATGCCAAGTAACCTTAGTTTGTGCTGTTTATTTTCTTACGCTTGCCCCCACCACCACCACGATCTGGTTATCTCTAGTGCTACCTGCCCTTGCTAAATCTGACTGGAGTCAGTCTTTTCTGTGATCCTGGTTGTGTCAGAACTCCTCCGAGTCAGGCTGTCTCTGTGATCCTGTGATTCTGGGATCCTGTGACCCTGGGCTTGTTAGAGCACCTGGGAGTGCAGCAACTTCCTCTGGGTGTTGTGGGACTGGCTGTGGAGCCTGGGCCCAAGGTCTTCTCAGGACACCAGTCCAGAGAGACCAGAAGGAACCTGAGCCACTCTGCTAGTGGAGTTCCTGTGTGCCTGGTCCTGCAGATCCCAGTTACTCCTGGTGTTGGGACAGACGTTGGGTCCGCCTCACCTCTGATCCTGAGAGTGTCAGAGAGTCTGGGAGTGGAGCTTCCTCTGGGTGTTGTGGGACTGGCTGCAGAGCTTGTGCCCAATGTTTGCTCAGAGAAACCGGGATTTCCTGTATTTTCATAGGTGTATTTAACATCCTTGAATTGGAGTCTTCCTTGGAATATCTTCTGTAGGGGTAGATTATGAATAGATAAATTTGTTGATAGATTGATGCTTAAATATTACATTGTCATGGAATACCTTGTTTTCTTCATCTACGGTGATTGAAAAGTTTTGCTGGGTATATTAATCCAATTTGGCATCTGTGGTCCCTTAGAGTCTGCAGGACATCTGTCCAGGTGCTTCTGGCTTTTAGTGTAACTGTTGAGAATTCAAGAGTAATTTTAATGTCTTCCTTTATATGTTACTTGGCCTTTTTTACTTGAAGCTTTTAGTATTCTTACTTTGATCTGTATGTTTAATGTTTTGGTTATTATGTGGTGAGAGGACTTCTTTTCTGGTTCAATCTATTTGGAGCTCTGCCTGCCAAGTGCCAGCCTAGAGAGAGGTTCTGAGAGAAGGGGTGTCTGTGAACAGTTACAATGAACAACTCAAAGGGAGATCACGGTTCCAAGCTGGCAGCCTATGTTCTGCTTGAAACAGCTTTGCGGATTCTTGTACCTTCACAGACATGCCCTTTAGGTTAGGTCATTTTTCTTCTATCATTTTGTTAACCATATTTTCTGGGCCTTTGAGCTAGGGTTCTTCTCCTTATATCCCTATTATTCTTAGGTTTGGTTTTGTCATAGTGTCCAGGTTTTCTATTTTGTGTCAGGAACTTTTTAGATTTAACCTTTTCAGTTTCTCCTATCACATCTTCTAAGCCTGAGAGTCTCTCTTTCATCTGCTGGTGATGCTTGTGTCTGTAGTTCCAATCTCTTACCTAGATTTTTCCACCTCCTGAATTTCCTCAGTTTGTGTTTCATTTATTGATTCTATTTCCATTTTCAAGTCTTGAAGAGTTTTATTCATTTTCTTCACCTGTATTTTTTAATTGGCTTATTTGGTTTTAAAAGATTTATTCATTTCCTCTTTAAAGACCTCTATTGTATTCGTAAAGGTTGTTTTAAGGTATTTACTCTTGTGCTTCTGCTATACAGTCAAAGCCTGCTGTGGAGAGCAGAGCTGGGCTCTGGGAGAGACCATATTGCTTATATTTCTTGTGTTTTGATGCTGCATCTAGATATCTGAGTTTGGGATGATTATGAGTCTATGCTGCTTTCTGGGTTGTCTTTTTTGGGTGAGTGTTTTGTTCTTTGACTTCTGTTTCCTCTCTGGATTTTTACAGAGTGTTATAGCTATATGATGCTTTTTTCTGGTCTGTTCAGCTGGTATGTTCACAGGGAATGCCTGCTGGTGTTCCCTGTGATACTGTGATACTGGCATGAGTTAGGGGGAGGATTGTTGGAGGAGAGGTGTTTGTGACCCATTGTGGATGGGATCACAGAGAAGAGGAAGCCTAAGTGGGTTTCCTGTTACAGAGCTGAGAATAAGACTAGAGGGGGTCATCTTCGAACAGTAGGAGAGGTGTGGGTCCACCTTCAATCTACTTGTTGCCCTGGGAGGAGTTGCCCCTGGGTTAGCAAATGGTGCCTGGATTTTGTCTGGAGAACAAAATTGTTTGTTCATTTTAAACAATACATGAATTAGAAATAAAGGAATGGGAGAATGAGGAAGAACAAATATCATGAAGTTCTTAGGCAAATGGATGTAACTAGAAAATATCATCCTGAGTGAGGTAACCCAATCACAAAAGAACACACATGTCATACACTCACTGATAAGTGGATATTAGCCCAGAAGCTTGGAATACCCAAGATACAATTTGCAGACCACATGAAGCTCAAGAAGAAGGAAGACCACGGTGTGGATAGTTCGGTCCTTCTTAGAAAGGGGATCAAAATACTCACGGTAGAAAATACAGAGACAAAGTTTGGGGTAGAAACTGAAGGAAGGGTATCCAGTGACTGCCCCACCTAGGGATCCATCCCATATACAGTTACCCAACCCAGACATTATTGTGGATTCCAACGACTGCTTACTGACAGGACCCTGAAATAGCTGACTCTGGAGAGGCTCTGCCAGTGCCTGAATAATACAGAAGTGGATGCTCTCAGCCATCCATTGGATTGAGCACAAAGTCTGCAATGGAGGAGCTAGAGAAAGGAACCAAGGAGCTGAAGGGTATTACAGCCCCATAGAAGGAATAACAATATGAACTAACCAGTACCCCCAGAGCTCCCATGGTCTAAACCACCAACCAAAGAGTACACATGGAGGGACCCATGGCTCTAGCTGCATATGCAGCAGAGGATGGCCTCTCTCAATGAGAGGAGAGGCCCTTGGTCTTGTGAAGGCTTAATGCCTCAGTGTAGGGGAATGCCAGGACAGGGAAGCAGGAGCAAGTGGGTTAGTGAGCAGGGAGAGGGGGGATGGGAAGTGGGGTTTTCAGAGGGGATAAAATTTGCAATGTAAATAAAGAAAACATCTAATTAAAAAAAAAGACTAAAGAAGATAAGCCAACAAGACTCAAATAAAACAGACTCTCAAGTCTCCAGAAGCTCCTGGAAGTTAAAAGATTCAGGAGGTCCCCTCCCAGAGAATATAAACAGTAAAAGTTGCTAGGGAGGGGAGAGTTTCCAAGCAGCTGAGCCACATTCAGGTGGCTCAGGGAACTCCACAGATGCAGCTGCTGGGAGTCATCACCCGCAGTGGGGTGATATTCTTGCCAGTGCAGCTGCCTTTGAGTCACCCATCATCCACTAGGCGCACTAGCTCACCAAGGACTTCAATGGTATTCTTTCTTTGGTCCTTTATTAGTGACTTCCCTAGGGTAAACAGACCTTTCCCCACATCTCCCCAAAGAAAGCCATACAACAGGGGCCTTGGAAGTGGGACGTTTCCATGGTATTTTGGTCGTCTATGCTGTATCTCAGATCAGAAGTCAGATAGAGGAAAAGATTTGCATACCTTGTGGCATTCCAACACTTGGGTGCATTGCATAACTACAGATCTAGTGTGCAAATGAGCTTTTCAATGCAAGAGATGGGAAAACACTGTTTGTCTTCTAGCTCGTCATCATGCGTCTAACTCATGAAGATAATAACACAAATGGAAGCAGACAGCTGTTCAAGCTGCACACACAGTGAAGTCTGTTATAGCAAGAACACTAACTGAGGAATCACAGCTTTTGGATGACGCTGAAATCTAAAAAGAGAAAAAAATTAACTGGAGGAAAAAATTAGATTTGGTAGAATGATTAGCAGAAAGTAAAAGTGACAGTAGCTAAAATTGTACATGGTAACATCCTGCTGGGCAACAATTGTTGGGAGAATAAATATTCTTGACAAACTTTGATAGGAGTTAAAAGAAAGATTTGGCAAAGCCTTTAAATAACTAATACTAATTAGTTTCTATGAATCAGTCAATATAGAATATTAGTAAACATGTTTATTTTATTTGATTCTTAAATAATATTGGAATATTTATATATTACTTTGAGGAGTGGTGTGTGTGGCCATGTGTGAATGTATGCATGTACATACCTGTAGAAGCCAGAGACTGACTTCAGGTTTCTTCCTCAACCAATCTCTTCCTTATTGTCAGAGACAAGGTCTCTCACTAAAGCTGGAGTTTGCAGATTTAGGTAGACTGGTTAACCAGCAAGCCCAGAGGTTCTCCCACTTCCATCTTCCCAGTGCTAAGATTACAGGGACATTTTATTGCTCCTGGCTTTTTTGTGGGTGCTAGGATCAAGTGCCTGTGCATCTAAGTACTACATCAAGGGGGCTAGCTTTTTACCTGGGATCTCTCAGACAGATCTTACATCCAGTAAAGATAAATGATAGATCTGCACCCCTGAAGCAACATCAGTATTAAAGCCCTTCCAGTTCACTTTATGTTTTCTATAATTTTATATGCTTATTTTTACATGGCTATGGTTTTCCTGTAAAATTATTTTTTATGTTCTTTCACTGGATATGTAACACGACTGGTAAAATAAATCCTGAACTTTTGTCTTATAGTAACTTCAAAGATAGGAAAAATTACAAAAATAAAAACACTAAACTTTTGAATCCTTTGTGAATGGGATGAAGGCAGGCTGTCTCAGCTAGCTCAGCACTTCCCACATAAATGCCTTCTTCTAAGTAGCCACACAGAACAAACATAGTGGCAGAAAACTGACACAACAGCAGCCTGTTGTCCAGCCCACAAACCAGGTCCAAGCTGTGCCAACTGTGACAGCCTTGGCTATGGCCAGCATTCTGACAACCCTGTCTCCCATCTGTACTGAGATCCCAGGAGACTGCTGCTGCCTCTCACCATCTCCATGCCTTCCTCATCCTTTCCAGACTTACCTCATAGGGAGAAGGGTGTAAAGGAGAGAAGCACAGTGGAGGAGGAGAAGCAACAGAGGAGGAAAGTACAGCAGGAGGAAAGGACGGAGAAAAAAGTAGGCCCAACAAAGTAGATTAACCTAGAGAGAAATATATGCACAGAAAACTGATGGCATATATTGACATGCTGGATGTCATCTCAGAAATGCTTTCCATGTAACTGCCATTTAGAAATAATATTTTTGTAGATCTAATTTTAAAGTGTGAAGTTGAATGTGGCTAAAGTGATTGCTCCATGACTTGGAGCCCTTGCTGCTTTTGGAAGATCTGAGTTTGTCTTCTGCTACCCACACCAGGCTGCTCATGACCACCTGTAACTCCAGCTCTAATGAAATGTCTCCTGGATTTATAGACAGAAAAGGTGAACTTAAAGTTTACTAGCTCAAAAATTCTCCTTATGATGACTATTTTAAAGCAATGTGTATGAGGGAAAAACAGTTAATCTCAATGGAAAGAAGCCCAGCAAAATTAAACTGAAGATGGAAGTGGAGCTACTTTGAATAAGATTGTCAGTGTGCAACTGATAGTAATAAAGCCAGTACTCATGATGGTTGTTGGTGGAAAGACGTCCAGGGTGTGTCTTAGTCTCCATGACCTGCCCCAAGAGTTTGTCAGAGATGTAGAGCTTAATTTGAAGTATCCTTGGACATGCAAAGGAAATTCTGACAATGACCTAGGTATTATGGTGAATTCAGTTCAGAATTTCAAGAGCTTATTCGCCTGGGAGAGTGTGTTCCAATAGTCAGCCACTGTTGGGAGCCATAGGACCCTCTGTAGAGGCAAACAGCGAAGACATCATTTCACCTGAAGCAGAGCGTGAATGGACTATTACTAAACGACCTAAGGTGTCTACTGATGAAAGTAAAGAAAGGTCTCACGTTGTCTGGGCTCAAGTCTTCTGCATGTATGATAAGCTTTGATTAATAATATGTCCCCATTTAAAGGAGGAAAACTTCAGACCCATCACAGCAATTTCCAGAACAGACCACTTCAAGTGAAGATTATCAATGCATAAAAGAACTTCCCTTGTGTATGTGTGTGTGTGTCTTGTGTGTGTGTGTGTGTGTGTATCTTGCATGTGTGTGTATCTTGTATGAGTATGTGTGTGTACGTGTGTGAGTATTTCTCGATGAGGAAAGACAATAACATAGAAATGAACCAAGAATACTAATGGTTGTATCAAGTCTGAAAAAGAAAAATGAGAGAGAGAGAGACAGAGACAGACAGACAGACAGAGAGAGAGAGAGAGAGAGAGAGAGAGAGAACTCTGCAATAATATGTGGAAAGCTGCCCAAATGTAGATTACTTATTGATATTTGGAACATTGTATCATGGAATAGGAGCTTAATGTATGTTGGAATAAAACATAAGCAATTGTTTTTAGATGCTGGAATGGTTCCTTTCCTCAGTACCTCTCCTATTCATGGTCTAATTAAGTTATGCATGAGAAATAAGGGATCCATAGCTAGGAATGACCATAACCAGTAAGGTCAAAATTAGTAGGAGGAAAACAAAGCCATTTATGAATGAGAATGTGTTTCCTGTTTTCTCTGGTAGTTGCTGAAGTCCATACCTGTAGTGTGGTTACTGGGTTGGGACTTTAAAGACATCCCATCCTCAGAGAGTGGATGAAGGGTCATTTGCCAATCCACACAACAAAATATTATGCATTGCTATATTTCAGAGGATAAACACATGGCCACAGTGAAGTGGCAGTCTCTTGGGTGTTCATGGTTTACTTGTCAGGATGAAGGGAGAATTTTAAGTCACTGCAGTGAATGCTGAGCTATATAGAGCAAGACAGTCAGGGGATGGGGAAGCCAATTGTGAACCAAGAGAGGAAGGTGACTTTAGCCTCTGGGGATTTTGTGTGGCATGTCTCTTAAGGTAGGACCTCCTCTATTTCTCCCAAACAGCTAACCAGGTGCCAAATCACTGTTCTGAGTAATTCCCGGGCTCCAGAATGATCTGAAATCTTCCATGCTCCATACTTTCATAGTGTATTTGTCTTACTCTCTGTGTAAGAACATAACATATGTAGTGTGTTCACATGTTATGGGTCTCTCTATATTCTGCTTTACTGATCAGTCTTTTATTGTTAGAAAATTTCATAGGCACAGAATGAGTTTTGATAATATCCACTTGCCAACCCACTCCTCCAACTACTCTAGTGTCCTGCTGCCACATTTCCCTCTCAACTTCATGTATTCTTTAAACCCACTTAATTCTACCTACATGTGCAAGGGCTATCTCTGGTAACATGCTCAGTCTAGGTCACGTCCCTAAAGAAAATGAACACTTTCCTTCCTGCATCAGCTAGCAACTGCCAGGAACTCTTGGAAGGTGTTGGGAGACTTCAGGAATCACCCCCCTCATCCATGCTGAAATTTTCTGGCTTGATCTATGCCAAACTTTCAGATTGGTTATACCTCTAGCACTAATGGATACTAGACACATTACAACCTCACTTTGTTAACATCTTTACATTTTCTTCCCTTGGCTCTTTTCATTCATTTATTTGCCAGGGGCATTTAAAAAAATCACTATCAAAATTCCCACAAAATTCTCTGCTGAGATTTATATTGTAATTGCATTAAGCCAGTATATTAATTAAGGGGAAACCTATTTATAATAACTGGGTGTCTGGCCCTTTTGGAACATGATATATTTCTACATTGAATCAGGAAATTTCACAGTGTTCTTCAGTAAAAGATTTGTCATTTTCCTCACTGACTTAAGTTGATTCCTTAAGGATTTTTTAAAACTATGTTCTTGCTGTGAGGTAATAGGGTCACTTTCCATTGTACATTCTCCTTGTTGCTGAAGTATTAGATGACTATTGATTTTTGTGTGTATTTATTTTCTCCCGTAGCTCTTGTACTTCCTTCCTCGATATTTCTGAGGCTTTTCCAGGTAGCTATCTAGGGTTTGGTAATTGTATTACCTGTAAGCAATGATACTTCGATGTCTTCTTTCCAAAGAATAGGATCCATCAAAACCATGAAACTAGTGATTTCCACTCCCTGCCCCCACTGTCTACAGCACAAGACCTAAATGCCACAAGAGAAGACAATGAGCTCTGCAGTCCCTCCCTGAGTATTTCCTGCACCCACACAGCATTCATCATGTTATAGTCCTCTCCAAGGTCGGGCCTCTGCCCAAACATGGGCTGCTCTATTGTGCCACATGTGATTTCAATGTTTGTCTCTCTAGCCTGGTTCACCTTCAAGACTCAATTGAGATGTTTGGGATATCTTTTTAAGAGCTTTCTCAAGCCCCAGTCACCTGTGCTCCCAATGTGTGCAGGGAAGCAACCCATCACTCTTTACTTGGTTCACATTTCTGAGCTACAGCCCATTATGGTGAGGAAGTTGAGGTGACAGAAACTCAAGGCAGCTAATCATATGGCATCCACAGTCAAAAGCAGAAAGAAGGCAATGCAAGTGTGCCTGTTACTGCTCATACTGTCTTACAATTGTATAGTTCAGGATCCACTGCCCAGGGGATGGATCTGTCCCTGGTGCCCCGATCACCCACACCAATGAACAGAATCAAGACAATAACCCACAGGCATGCTCCCAGGTCATTGTGGTCTAGAAAACCCTTTGGTGAAAAACTCTCTTCCCAAGGGATTTTAGGTTCTGTCAAGTTAACAATTAAAACTAGACATCATGACCACCATCCTGTATCCACAGTGCAGGCTGCTGAAGTGGTTAAGTGCATAATGTTTGGTTCTAGAAACCTTGAGTTTGTAGATCAGGTGCAGCAGAGATCAGCAATGCCTCATAGGTATGTTAAATTGTTCTTCGTTTCTTAAATGGGAATAATAACACCTAACTCACAAAACGCATACAAGGACTACATGGGATAATTAAAGTGTTTTGTGTAATCCCTGGTTCATAGTAAGTCTAAAAGAGAATCATCATTTCATTAAATGTTCTCGGAATGGAGTTATTTGTGTGCCTGTCTAGAAGCTCCTGGAGGGAAGGCTCTGCTGTGCTACTGATGCTGTTTGTCAGCTGACTTGGAGTAGTTTCTCAAGTGCAACTGAAGGTGACAGCTGGGGATCTAGTTGTACTCTTGTACTGTCCTGATGTCAGCTTTGTTGTCCACTTTTAAGTCAGGTCACATAATGTCTTCTCATTTTTTTTCTGTTTTGTTCTGTTTTTCTTTCTGTTAACGATAGTTTTAGCTATTCAGAGGTTCTGTGATTCCCTATGAAATTTGGCTCTTTTTTTCTAGTTCTTCAAGGGATGCCATTGGTATTTTAACAGGAATTGTATTAAATGTATGGATTTCTTTGGGCAGTATGGACATTTAAATAACACTGATGCTTCCAATCCATGTGCATTTGATACTGTGCCCTCTTCAATTTTTAAAACTCATCTTTCATAGTGTTCATTATAAAATTGCTGACCTCAGGCCAAGTATGATGGTACATATCTTTTTAATGCTAGCATTCATGAGACAAAACAGGTGGATCTCTGTGAGTTAAAAGTCAGTCTGATCTATATAATGAGTTCTACAACAGCCAGGACTATATAGAGAGATCTGGTTCCCCTCCTCCCCATAAAAAATAAGATTATTCACCCTTTTCATTAAATGTATTCGTGAATTACTGAAGTTTTTCCCCAACCATTGTAAATAAAGTTGCTTCTCAAGTTATTTTACTTTTTAAATTATTTTTTATTTATAATTAATTTATTTTCTCAAATACTTCACTCCAAGTGCACTTTCCCTCTGTTTTAGAGACATCATGACCATGGCAACTCTTACAAAGGAAAACATTTCATTGAGGCTGACTTGCAGTTTCAGAGGTTTAGCCTATTATCCTCATGATGGGAGCATGGAAGTCTTCAGGCAGACATGCTGCTGGAGATGGAGCTGAGAGTTCTACATCTTGATCCATCTGAAGGCAGCAAGGAGAGACTGCGACACACTAGCTAGACCTGAGCTTATAAAACCTCAGAGCCTGCCGGTGACACACTTCCTCCAACACAGCCACACCTACTCCAATAAGGTCACACCTCCTAATAGTGTCACTCCCTATGGCCACACATTCATTCACATTAAGTCTGTGGAGGTCATTTCTAATCCAACTACCACATTCCACTCCTTGGCCCTCATACACTAGTAGCCATACCACAGGGCAGAAATGCATTCAGTCCAACTTCAAATTACCCATATTCTATAACAGTCTCAACCCCATTATGGTCTAAGTTCAAAGTCTTTTCTGAGCTGTATATAATCTTTAACTGTAATCTTCCATAAAATCAAAATGAAAAAGCAGATCATACACTTCCAACATACAGTGGCACAGGCTATACATGACTATTCCAAAAGGAGCATACTGAGAGATGCTGGAAAAGCAGGACTGAAAGGCGACTGAGCAAACTCTAGACTCTCATAGTGAGAGATGCTGGAAAAGCAGGACTGAAAGGCGACTGAGCAAACTCTAGACCCTCATAGTGAGAGATGCTGAAAAAGCAGGACTGAAAGGCGACTGAGCAAACTCGAGACCCTGTATCTCCATGTCTGGTGTCAAAATGCTCTTCAGATCTCCAACTCCTTTCATCTTTGTTGACTGCAACACACTTCTTTCTCTTGGGCTATTTCTACTCCCTGTTAGCAGCTTTCCTCAGCAGGTATCCCACAGATCTCGCCTATCCAATAGTTTGGGGTCACTAAGTCAATCCAGGCTTCACCTTCACAGCTTCACACAATGGCCTCTCTGGGCCTCCATGCAGGGACACCCCTGGCATGCACACCTGCTTGGTCTCAGCAGCTTTCCTCAGTTGCAGAGGGAGATTCCATTACCCCTTCTTCCATGTGACTGAAATTGCCAAGTTCTGCTGCTTGCTGGGGCTGGAACATGGCCCTGCTGTTCAATTACATCTTCACCAGTTTTCAGGCTTTGGTGGCTTCTGACACCATCTAAGCTTGGCTGTTCTGGGATTTCTTTTGTAGACCTTGAATTGTAGCCTTGTTCTGTAGGTGCTATGGGCCTTGAACTCAGATCTGCTTGCCTCTGTCTCCTAAGTGCTGGGATTAAAGATGTGCACCAGCATGCCTGGACCTAGGCTCTTCTTGAATTCCTCTTCATAAGATGGAAGCTTAGCTGGAAGGGGTCTTTCCCTGAGGCCATCCCTCCCTTTAATCCAT
The DNA here is from genome assembly GCA_019843815.1 of Montemys delectorum. Classification (NCBI taxonomy): domain Eukaryota; kingdom Metazoa; phylum Chordata; class Mammalia; order Rodentia; family Muridae; genus Montemys; species Montemys delectorum. The sequence goes on along the minus strand of JADRCD010156259.1, from coordinate 125 downwards.
TTCCTAATCTGTTTATCTCCTTGAAACCAGGACTTAGCTCTGTTCCACTTGTTGCTATCCCTTTTCTCTTCAATTTGTATCTTATGTATTTTTACTTATTCAGCTTGCTCCTTTTCATTATAAAT
>JADRCD010156248.1:0-11549 GCA_019843815.1 Montemys delectorum | reverse complement strand
CCCCAGGGCAGGTGGCCCTAGGTTATTTAAGAGAGAAGCCTGAGCAAGCCTTGTAGAGCAAGCCAATGAGCAAATTTCCCCCTGGTTTCTGCTCAGTTCCCCTCTTGAGTTTCTGTCTTGGCTTGCTTCAGTGGGCTGTGACTTGGGATGTGTAAGCTGAAACCCTTTTATTCCCAAGTCACTTTGGTCATGGTGTTTCATCACAGCATTGGAAACTTAACAAAGATAAAGGGGAAGGGAGTAACATGGGCAAAATACACAATACCATTTTGAAGTCATCACTTGTGTAAATAATATATACTAATGGATCTTTAATTAAAAACATTAATCTAAGCACAGAAGACTTTAGTAAAATGGAACCTGAAACAATTCAGGTTCACAGACCAGAATATGAAGAAATTCTTTAGAAATGGAATCATGGCCGGATGGTGGTGGCTCAGGCCTTTAATCCCAGCACTTGGGAGGCAGAGGCAGGCAGATTTCTGAGTTCGAGGCCAGCCTGGTCACAGAGTGAGTTCCAGGACAGCCAAGGTTACACAAAGAAACCCTATCTCGAAAAAAAACAAAACAAAAATAAAAGAAATGGAATCATGACTGTTATGAATGAAAACAAAGAAATAATGAAATATATAGGGACAATAAATAGGTACCAAATGTAATGTACATGCATATATATATACATAAAATGTATGTGTGTATATTTGTAACATAAATATTACATATATACAAATATATACATATATAAACATATAAACATATGTATAAATATATACATATATATATAAGTACATACATACATAAATATATAAACATATAGGAATATATGAATATATATAAACATATATAATAAAGTTTCAACCAGTTCAACATATTTTCTAATATCAACTTGGCACCTTTAATATACATAAACCAGCAGCATATGTGTGCCCTGCTGTGTCCTACTCAGCTAGCAGGAATTAGCCCTCAGACTGAAGTGAGAATGGAAAGTGCAGGGAGCTTGCCTGGCAAACATCACAAGCGGAAAAAGTGAGGGCGTTAAGACCAGTGTGGTTCGCATGCTTTCCATGCTCCCACGGTCTTCGGTAAGTCCGCGTTCCCAGTAACCAAACAGCACTCAGGAGTCACTCGCCATCCCTTCTCTACATGAGAAATATTTCTAAACCCGGGAGAACAATGACTGTCTCCAGCATGCTTGTCCTTCATGACTGTCACGACAAACTTTGTTACTGCATGGCATCTGCCTCATAATGAAGTGATTTCTTTAAATCTTAACTCCACAATCGATATTCTGATTTCTAAAGGCTTTATTTGGACAACCTGATATTTCCTGCAGGTTGCCTTCTGGAGGTTATCTTTCAGATAACACATAGGTGCTTTATCAATGGTTCTGGCCTTTTAGGTCCAGACAAACCCAGCTATTTAGTACAGGCTGTCTCCCTACAGTGAGCTGTCTCTTTGCTATAAGCCTCCGTGAATCCCTACTAACTACTAAGTCCTTTAAGTATGTGTACACACATCTATGCCTGTAAAACATCTTTCTCATCAGAGTCCATCAATGGTTATATTAACTGACTAGCATACAGATCCCTCCTAAGGGTGATGCACACGTCTATGAAGTCATGGGTGTTCGGCGCTTTTATCACATACCTTGCAACTGATGTGACGAGAGAATTTTTAAATCTTTTTCCCTTTAGAGTTGTTTCTAAGGAGGATGGATATGATTTTCAGAAGAAGTGCTTATTAATTTTAGTGCTCAGTGCGAAAGCTTTTGGAAGTCTTTCTTGGAATGGATTTGAGGTGAAGCGTGGTGGCGAGTCCTTGGTTCAATCTCAACCAACAGAACCTACAAGAACATGGGCTGCGAGGAGCAACCAAATGTCCACAGACAGAACCCTGGCTCCCTTCTATTTATTGTCATTCACTGGTTTAGCAGCTGTGCCTGAGCATCACCGCTGAACAGCATGCTTTTATGGGCATAGATGTGTGCTCACATAATTAAAACACAAACACTGGGAAGTCATCAGAAATGAATAAACTGGACAAAGTTTTGGCTTCCTAGACATTATAGTTTGTCAAGGAATAAGTTAAAAGGACAATGGGTTCTGAGTGCAATTAGCCATAAAAACCTATGACAAAGTGACCATTCCTGTATCACTGAGGAGGGGCATGTTGAGTGGCACCCCTCTGTGAGAGCACACATTGCTCCTTTGTTTGTCAAGTGGTAACTCTTAGCACTACTAAGCTCTCCTGAATGACTGACTAAGTTTCCATTCCTATTGGTTTGCGTCTGGAAGTAAAAATGCCCAGGAAATTAAATTTACCAGCTTACAGCACGGAGTGGTAATGATCAGACTCCCAACTCATACAGATGGCTCCCAGGGTTACGGTGACTGGCGCTGGAAAAGTGGGGGCCCACCTAGACCACTTCATCTCATAAGAAGCAGCTCTTCCCTTCATCTCAATCAGAAGACATACTTGTCAGCAATAGAAAGCCGAGCCCCAGTGTTCAGCCTAGAAACTGCGGTGGAAGTGAAAACTGACTCCTAAAGCTATCCTCTGGCTTCCACATGAGCACAGTGGCACATGTGTGAACACACACACACACGCACACACACACACACGCACACACACACACACACACGTACACACACACGCATTAAATAAATAAGATTTAAACTAGAAAAATTTCGAACACTTATCAGCATATATATCCCATAGACATAAGAGCACATGAACATGTACATAATACCATGAGGTCTGTAGCACTTTCCTCCTTTGTTGCAAGTTGTGTCTGAGGCAGAACTTATCTTACTTAATTTCGAAGGATAAATTCGTTTTTCTACATGATAAGTGAATCCCTGGTCATCAGTCTTGCGTTTGCCTTGGAAAATCAGATGCCCTCTTCCTTTCTTCCTTCCTATCATCCGTGCCATGGTTTGGCGGGTGGAATACGTGCCACCACTTTCAAAGCCGTTTTGTTGGGTATTGGGTTTTCTTCACTGTTTCTTTTTAAGGGATGGACATAGAGGATAGGAACGTGGGTGAGACAGCAGCCAGCTGTCAGGGTAACTCATCAATCACCACACTTGACTCAGGAGTAATTATGCTACAACCAAGTCAAACGAATTTATAGTCTGTGTTTGGTTTAAGGTTTGCAATCTTGGAATTCACTTCTTCCCATGGAGTCTCTTACGTTGGGTGACTTAATAGTTTCTGTTGATGATATAACACACCCTGACACCCAATATTAATTCTAGATAAATCCAACTAAGCTCAGGGGCAAAACAGCTGGATTAACCATCCTGCATAAATTGTTTTTCCATTCATTTACTTTGTGCTTTTGCAAATGACCTTTGCAACATGGAAACGTTACATTGATATACCATATTATTTTGAGAAGCCTGGGGTAAAACCTTTAGAAGTAAGGACGGGAGGTTTCAGTTTCTGTCCCACTATGAGCGTGACCATGACGGTTACAGGTGAACGTGCTTCTGCTGTGCGTAGACTCTGCTTGTGAACGGTTGTGAGAGACATGGTTATGTCAGCATTCTGAAACAAGGTGACCAGAGGAAGTCTAGGAGGCTGTGTTATTTTTGCCAGTTTTGAGCCATTTAATTTGCTTCTCTGTGAAGATAAAAACCAAAAGATCAAATAAAAATAAACTACCTAGCAAAGCTCTCAACAGAATATGTTTGTTGTTACTGAATAAAAATAGAGACGTAAGAGATGTCCGTTAATAAGGAGGTTTACATCTCTTTGATCAGGAGACATCAGTTAGAGCTGGGGGTGTACTTGGTGGGAGAACGTGTGACTCTTTACATGCCTGCACACAACTCGCCCCCCCCCCCCCCCCCCCCCCCCCCCCCCACATACACACTCAGGATCCCATTACTTTTGAAAATATTTTGGTAGCAATGATAAACTTTGATACATTGATATCTTTAAAGATATGATGGCAATAGATGAGATATGTAAGAATATCATGAATATAGAAATTATGCTTTCAGCTTACAGATAAGACTTTCAAAGTCATATTGTACTGGTCAGTGGGCTATGATTGATACAGTGTATGAGTAATTCTCATTTTTATGAAGATTTAGGTTTCTTTAAATTTTGAACTCTCTTTTCTGGTGTGGGTGAGAGGGGAGGTTCTGTAAAAAGCGTAAGAACTGGGATGGAAGCTCAGTGGCACAAGGCATGCTTAGCAGGCATGAAGCCCTGGGTTCAGTCTTCTGGAAAAAATAAATAAATACAGAAATTAATGAATAAATACATGTTTACTCTGTGAGGTTGGTTTCCAGTCCACCATTCACTTCGGGCTCCTTCTGTCTCTTTCTTGCATAGTACTCTGAATTCTGACAGCTCACATAATACCTGTTCCTAATCAAACTTGTAGTCAGAAAGTTCACTTCATATCAGACTCCCAAAACCCATAAAAATCTCACCACAGCTGTGTTTTTTTTTCACAGACACTGTTAGACTTTAACGGCGCAGTGATTTCTTTATTGATATCAGTATTTTTCTGTTCTTTGAACAGTAAAAAAAAAATCTATATTTACACAGTAGAAATGACCATCTTCCATTACATCGTGTAAGCAACTGAAAACAATCCTATCAGAGCAGGGTGTAGCTGTTTAAAGATGCTTTGAACTGTAGGGTTGTAAAGAAAAAGGAATTATGAGTTTTGTGATATTAAAATATTGAGTCACAAATTTTAGACTAGATTAGGAAAATATTTGCAAAAGAGTGAAGCCATGTACACTGGGAAGGCCGCTGCCATTTGCCTTAATTATAAAATGAATTCATCCAATTTATCTATGTTAAATTTTTATCATGGAGCATTTCAGAAATTCTGTTTCTTTTCTGCTTTTCCTTTCCTATTCATTCCTTCTTTTGCTTTATCTTTTGCCCCATCATCAGAAGAAAAACAGAAGAGCACCCACCTTTCTAATTTTCCAGGAAAGCAGTATGCTCAGGCCAGGCTTCCCTTGCCTGGGCTAACATCTGATGTCTTAGGTCTAGCCCACAAACTTCCCTGCATTGTTTCAATGTCATGGAACGTTCATGACAATTCACACAGAGAAGAAGGAAAAGCCACACTCTCGTGCCAAACAGGGAACTTTTGAAGATGTTTCATGCAGTTTTCAAATACTCTCAATTCACAAATACTTCCCAACATGAAAGGCACTTTTTTACAGGGAGAAAATGATCATTTCATTTTGCAGAACATAGAAATTTCCAGCTGAGGAACATTAAAACATTTTTTTTACAATTACCCCAAAGGCAGAATTTTTTTTTTTGTTACCATTTCCCTTGCTGTAAAAAATCTGTCTCTACTGAACTTGCGAATGGCCAAGTTCACACTGGATGACTCCGGAACATTCACATGAAGACAGTTTTTACCCAAAGACTACAGACTGGTTGCATCCAGTGCTACAGATCAAAGCTACTGTTAAGCTTCTACATAATTATTTACAATTTTACAAAAAAAAATATTGTAAATTAGCCATGAATACATAGAAAATGCTATGGAGAGTAAGCAAGTCAACTATGTCCAAATCCCAGGTAATCTGTACATTAAACTTAATCAATAACCAATGTTTACAGCGAGACCAGGAATTGAATTTCGTGAAGACAATAATAGTTGCGTCATTAGAATCAAATTCAGGTGAAAAATAAATTAAAAAATATCAAGAATTTTTTTCTTCAGATTTAACAAGTTGGCTAGAGTTAAAGAGGGGAGAGGACCAGCTGGCTTGAATGAGGTTGGAGAGATAATATGCAAATTGATAAAAAAAAAGAAAAGAAAGAAAAGAAAAGAAAATGAAAAATCAAGATCCAAGGAAAGTTAGATAATGGAATAGACATCAAAGCTAAATGAAAGTAGTCTGGTCCCAAGCTCTGCGTAGTGATAACAAAGAGCCAAACAAGCAAGTGGTGGAGATTTTAGGCTAAGGAGGAGGAAAAGGCGTCTAGGGATACCGGGTGCTCCTGTCTGATGTGTTAAGTTTGAAAATCGTTATCCTTACTCTGTTCTCAAAACACCACAGAATTTTCAAGACTTAAGTAGTAACTGAAAATCAGTATTTTTCTACCCAGAAAATGAAGATCACAAAAAAAAAAAAAAAAAAAAAAAAAGTCATCAAATCAGAGGAGGCAGTTTAACCACAGCACTGGAGCTTAGAGATGCTGGCCTAGACGAGAAAGGGCTGGAGCCACAGTGTGGTGGAAACAGTTACATTTTCATTGTTACAAATTTCTAGAGGCCATGTTTAGATTAGTTCAGGCATGAGAAATTCCAGGCAGCTGCAGTCTGAGGGGCTTGTAGTTTTCCAGGATCTGAGCTTCCACAAGCCATACAAAGAGTAAAGAAAATTGTGTTCCTGGCTGTCAATGGGAATGGAAGGAGTAAATTTGTAAAGTATTCCCAGAAAACTTACCATACCCATACATCTGCTCCAAGGCCATAGTTCATGCAGGGAAAGAATATTTCTCTAGGTCTAACCCTGTCTGTCTATTCTGTGTCACCCAAAAAGAACAGGGAGCTAAGAAAATCGCCCTAGGATCATAGCCAGGGTGTCCAAATGGCTCAGAGCTAGTAGTACAGAAACAAATCTCTCTCCTTCCCCCACATGTATATTGCAGTGGAAAGAACTGCAAGATGAAGCTGAACTCCTTGAAGAGGACCTGGGAAGACTAATGAGAACAGGATGCCAAGAGTGCCAGAGTCTGCAGTTCAGGCAAAGATAAAAATGCAGCCCAGTTTCTCTGGCATTGACATCCATGACACCCTATTTACCTAGATTGCCACTCCTGGCTGCACCTTCTCTGTCTCTAAAGAAAGATTGTGAGACAGGAAGTAACATTCAGGGGGCAAAGCAAGCCTAAGACCCAGCCTCAGATTTGACGTCCATTTTGATTCATTGGGCAAAGAATTTAACGTAACCATGATTTAGATGTGTTTAGGGCTTTTAGTAAAACAAAATTTAACAGCTACATAAAACCTGTGAACACGTCGCCGCATGTACAAAACAATGAGAATCCAAAGATACCAAAATAGAAATACAGATTGCCTCTTAGGGGCTGGTGATTAGTGATTAGACACAGCTGGGGTTCACAGTGAAGGACAGACAGACAGACAGCCTAAAGCTCACAGACACCTCAGGCTGAGGTGCAGAAAGAAATAGCAATGAAATAACCCTGAATAAAGGAGAGTTAGAACATAAAAAGCAGGAGATCATTTCTAAAATTTCACAGACACACAAGCACAAAGACACACACACACACACACACACACACAGATGCGCGGGCACACACAGAGATTCGTGCACACACACACACACAACATAACCAAAGTACGGAAAGACAGAAGGGAAGAAATATTTTCAAACTTTCTAACATTTACAAATAGCTCACATGCAGCGAACTGCAGACATGGAAGAGTGAAAGCAAAACCACTCACGTCTAAAGCCATGACTTGCAAGCTGCAGAAAAGGAAACTGAAGTAGGAAAGGCTTAAAAGAAGATGAGGAATGAAACCAGTGTGGTCGCTGAGGTGCTGTGACCTAATCACGAGTCTGTCTAAAACTGCTACAGTGAAACCCAAACCTCCTCCGTGGTGGTGATTTTGGTCGATGGATGTACTGAGGTCATGAAGATAGAGTTCTCAAGAACAGAAACAGTAAGCCATGTCCAGGGCTCATGCCTATTAATGTCAGTGGGGAAGTGGAGGCAAGAGGATTACTGTGAGTTCAAAGCAGGTCTAGGGCACGGAGTAAGTTCCAGGTCAGCCTGATATACCATGCTGTCGTTAACGCACAAAACAAGCAAATGACCACAAACCAAACCAAAACCAAAACAACACAGAATAAAGGGGACAAACGGGGCAGTGCCTTGGTAGAAGAGACCCAAAGAGCTGCTCTGCCCTTTCCACCATGAATCAAGTTGAGAACCCAGAGGTCTGAAACTTGGAAGAGGCCTCTCATCACATCTTCATCCTGAAAATGTCTCAGCTTCTCACCTGTGAGAGAAATCCTATAACCACAAACTACCCAGTGCACTCTTCCACTCTCACAACAATCCAAACGACTGCAGAAGAACTAATTAAAAATAAAATGCAAAACATTGTTATGTACAAACAAGATGAGAGTAATGTATTTAAAGGTAAAGTTTTCTTTCAAATTGAAGGAGAAATAAAAGCTTTCTCAACAGAAGAAAATGAGGAAGAATCTATCAGTTTGTTTCTGTATTGCAAGAGGTAGCGAAGGAAGTTCTTCAGGAGGGTAAACCGGGTGGTCAGACTCTAACAGGCACAGAGAAGGAACAGGTGAAGGTAAATTATATCTACATCTATATCATCCATATCTATATCATCTATAGCTCTATCTTTGCTCTTAATTGATAGCAAAAGCAATTGTTGAAAGCAGTAACCACATCAAAGAGTAACGATGATAAAAAGAGGTGTGGGGACTGGAGAGATGGCGCAATGAGTAAGCGCATTAATCTTCATGAAGATCAGGATTCCATTCCCAGCACCTGCAAGACAGCATACAGGGTAAGTCCTGTTTTGTGGGTTCCATTGCCCTCTTCTGGCCTACATGGGTACTGCATCCACAGCACACAGGTGTCAGCAAAACATCCAAACCAAATAAATGAAATTAAGAAACAAATGGATATGGAGTAGTCCTGATCCTGGTTTAAGACCAATGTGGATTCTCTGTCTTAATCGGAGGCAAACTATGTTTGGAGAAGGCCCGCCAATCACTTCTAGGGATGTAGAGTAGAGAGAGATCAAGTCTAAAGAAGAAACCATACAGAGAGAAAAAAAAAAAAAATCCATGCCTTGATGACAGAGATCGTTATACGATTATATGAAGAGCCAAAATTTATCAAAATGTACATGTGATGATGGAATTTTAATATGTGAATAGTATAGCAGTGAACAAGAGTGAATACATTGAAAACATATAATATTGACACAGATGCCTTTCATTTCCCTGGCTGTGCCTCTTGTGTGACATCCTGGAGAGAATACACTGGGTGAGGAACATTTCTCTGTCACTGTACTGTAAAGCACAAAACACCACATATTCTTTTAACATTTAAACGCATCATATCAAAGGGCAAGGCAGATTCCACCAGTTCTCTTGTTTCTACTGTTAAGCCAAGCACTAAGGGGAAGATTTCCAAGGCCAACAACACATTGTAGCTTGAAAATGTGACAGCCAATTAATGGCTGAATCAGCAAGATAATATGATGGGCTTTGCAGAGAATAGAAATATTGAACAACCTTCTCCATTCCCCATGAACTGAGCTTCTGAGCCTTCAAAACCAGCGGTCGAGTGTGCATGTTCCTGTGGGTTTGAGAAGGATATGATCAGGACTCCTGGAAATGGGAGTCATGCAAGAGACGCTGCAGAAGTCAAATGGACAGGATGTGGAAAGTTAGGTACAGAAAATTAACAAACTCCACAGTTATTTTCCATGGCATGAGAGTGAACGGTGATACAATTGTCCAGAATTCAAGACAGAAAGAGATGGCTTGATACTGAGTTCTGTTAGGATCGAGCACAAAGCGAGATTGCTTTAGAGGCCCAGTGGGCTTTTCAAAGGCTTTCCTTGATCATAAAATGCAATGAAGGTTAGAAGCACGCATTCATGAACTGCAGGTGGACCAGAGACAGTTTGAGCTATCTCAGTGACTTTCGTGCGGACCCTTAGCCAAATGAAGAGGGAAAGAGGGAGAAACTGTGAGCCTTAGAGGCAGACTTACCTGCACAACTGAGGGAAAAATGTAGGTACTCAGAGAGGAGAGCTACGCAGGCAAGAGCTGTGTTTCCTGTAGCATACTTACAGAGAATGAACTAAGAAATAACAGGGAAGGGAGGCAACTTGCCAATTAAGACATCTCCTTTCTGATTAAAGACATAAAGAATACACATATGAAAAATTAAATAGGAAGGTTAGAAATGTAGTTTTTAATTACATCTCATGACATCCTGTAGCGATGCAGCTCCTAGCTTTAAACTTAGCTCTGACCCTATACGTTACTATTACATCAACAGATATTGCTTTACTTTATAGGAAGGGCTCTTGGAGATTACCTTATTCTAGAGATACCACCAAGATAAATAAAATCCTGACAAACACAACCGAGATGCTATATTTTTTATTGCTTTCTAGTTCATTCCAATCCACTGTGATTAGCAATCTGTAATTACAGATTTGCCTCACGTAGGGTGGTGGTATAAACCCACAGATTCAGAGACTCAAGTAATATCTTGAGGCCAGGAGTTCAAGACCACCCTAAACAACTGGAGACTCCTGGCCCCATCGCAAAAGGCAAAGATGGAAACAAACAAAATAAAAGCGGGATCTTCACTGACCCTCACAGGCTGATCGTGAGAGACATGGTTTCACCTAATGATGCTATTGGGAGGTAGAAGAAGCCTTGGGAGGTAGAGCATCGCTGGAAGAAGCAAGTCTTCCTCTTAGGGTATATTTCTGTCCAGTGTCTTCCTCTCCCTGGGTAGGAAGGCAAACCTCCTCTGTTGCACACTTCTCCATTGATAACCTACATCTGCACAGTCCTTCTCGCAGAGGGGTCACCCATCCTGGGACAGAAGCCACCGAGCCCGCCAGCCGAAACCAACCCCTTCTCTATATTGTTTATCTCGGATAGATTTTCCCTCAGGGTCAGATGTTGACCAACATAAAAGGAAACAATAGAAATTCTTGTTGAGCTCAAATTATCTACTTTAATGATGAGGAATAAGTTTAAATGTCCTCTGTGTAGACTTTCAAACTTTTTCTCTTTTATAAGAGAAGCGAGCTGACTGCCTCTCCAGGTTGGCTGAAGTATTTTCGCCTCCTCCATTTTCAAGGGTATTCATACTCATGTTTAGAAACAAAGAGGTCTTCAAGAGAAGCCAAAGGAGAGAAATAGAACACAGTGCTGGAAAGGGATTGTGGGAAAAGACCCTACAAATAGCAATTGTTCTCTGCCCTGTCATGCTTCCCAATTTTCCTCTTGGCAGGGCGATAGTGTTTGCTCTGCCTGTTCTGTCAATTCACCCATGATATAGCTCCTTCCTTTCTCTATAAGCAGTTTTGATTCACGCCAAGTAAAATTTAAAAACCTTGCATGTGCATATTTAAGTCTTAAATTGGGTTCCAAAACACACTTGCACTATGATGCTGTTTCATTGGTCCTTAAACATCATGTTTTCAGGGAATAAACTGCCATTGACATTTTTAGCAGCAAATAATAACAACAATAAGCTGCCTTTTAAGTGCTAGGAAACTTGAACATTTAAACCTTTAGTAAAAGAAGCATACTTTCTTTAAGAAAAGGGTATGGTTTATCAAGCTTTGAAAAGAAGTGAATAGAACTTAAAAGCGTAATGTTTAGTAAAATAAACAAGTCTGAAGACACTATGCTGTGCATCTTGTCTGCTGTGTGACACGCTGGAGACCGTAAAAAGGTCAGTAGCAGGGCCAGCATTCTGTGTGATACTAGAAGGCAGGAACTATTGAGTAAGTTTGTCAA
>JADRCD010156246.1:4769-18132 GCA_019843815.1 Montemys delectorum | reverse complement strand
TTTTTTTTTTTTTTATAAAAATTGTATGAATTTTTCCTGTCAAAAAGAAATGTAAAGACAAAGAGTAGAGCAGAGACTGACAAAAAGGCCATCCAGTGACTTCCCCACCCATGGATCAATCCCATTTGCAAACACAAAATCCAGACACTATCACTGAAGCCAAGAAGCTCTTGTTGACAGGAGCCTGGTATAGCTGTCTCCTTAGAGGCCCTGCCAGAGCCTGACCAATACAGATGTGGATGTCCACAGCTTAATCATCGAACTGAGTGTGGGAACCCCAATGGAGGAGTTAGGGGAAGGACTGAAGAAGCTGAAGGGATTTGCAACTCCACAGGAAGAACAACAATATCAATAAACCAGACCCCCAGAGTTCCCAGTGACTAAATCACCAACCAAAGAATACACATAGAGGGACCCATGGCTCCAGCTAGATATGAGGCAGAGGATTGCCTTATCTGGCACCAATGTGAGGGGAGTCCATTAGTCCTGTGGAGACTTGATCTAGAATAGGGAAATGCTACATGACTAAGGCAGAAGTGAGTAGGTATGTGTGGGGCACCCTCATAGAAGTAGGAGGAGGGAGGAGGAGATACAGGATTTGGAGGGGAAATCCTAGAAGGGGATAAAATTTGAAATATAAATAAATAAAGTAACCAATGAAAATATGAAGAAAAACATTATAGTATTTGGTGATTTTTCAATAATTTGCATTTTGTTTTTAATTGAAATATTAATCTGATTAATATTAATTTTATTTAATATTTAATTTGATATTATTTAATTTAATATTATTTTAATTGAATTATTATCAACACTTTTCTCCCTTAAGTCTCTCATTGGTCTTCTTTTTTCAAATTCTCACACTTTTTCTGAGATTATTACTGTTATATATACCCATACACAGAAACAATATAATACATGTGTGGATATTTGTTCATAAATATGTAAATTAACCTGATGAATCAAAATTTGTTGTTTCTGTATATACAATTTCAGTGCTTACGACTCTGCACTGGACAACCGATAACAGGGACTTATGCTTGAAAGAGATTCATTCTTCTCCTAGCAGTCATTAGGTGCATGTGATTCTTTGTCTACAGGTAAGACACTACAAAATCATTCGCCTTTTGTCTTTATACGTCCCGTGATATTGTCATCATCCCAGAATTGACTATGCGAACATTTCTCAGTAAGACTGCCTCACAGCAGACTACATGACATTCAGGAATTTATATTTATCCTGGCTACTCTCCCTCCATGTTGTTACCTGAACTACAGATGTGAGGGTTGTGAAGTTGATTTTCTCCCTAGGATTGCACATCTCTCTAACTGTTGATTTCTCAACAGCATAGGATTGCTGGTTTTCTTTGGTGATCTCCATTTGCTGTAAAGAAGGATTCTTTAATGAGGGGTGGTAGTTAGATTTATCTGTGGCTAGAAGATTTAGAATGTAACAAGAAACTATGGATCTAGCAAATTGATAGGAGGAGATAGCTCATCCTAAGGTACATAACTCCCTAGTCTCAGTATAGTATAGGTATAGAAAGACATCTTTATAGATATCTCGCTATGCAGTTATTTTCATGGGTTTTAATTGTAGAGACTGGGGAAGGCTGTTCTATTGTTACCTTGGTAAATTTCTTTCACAGCATATTCTGCAAGTGCTGGAGGTAGAACATAAAAGAAAGCTTTCAGGACATAAGCAGCTCAAAACATCTGAACCCTATGTCTTAGTCGTGTAGTCTTCAACAAGAGAGGTCCACATTTCTCTCAAAGAGGGAATGAAGGGCAACAATGGTAGTCTATATTGCTTTGGGTGTCATTTGGACCATGATGATCAGACTTTTAAAGGACAGTTTTGGTGGCTAGAAATGAAGTCATAAATAGGATATCAATGGTATTTCTAAAAGTACATAGGAAAATGAGCGTATGGAATACTATTTACATTTACAGATTAAATTTATATAAATAAATATTTATTTATATATACTTTACCTCATGTAAAATTTGTTTCTGAGTGTTAAAACTCACTTTTTCGGGTATACCCACTGTCGCCTACATTTTAACACATTGATAGAAATTTAGAGAATTAAAACATTCCTCATTGTCATCTTAAATATTATTAGTTCAGCCTAAAGAGTTATACTTATGTAGTTTTCTTATAATTTTAGTATGCTAAAGCCATTAAAACTAAATTAAGCTGAGCTCTTAATTCAGGAAATTGACTGAATAGATTTTCATGTGTTCACTAGATTGTTCCCTGCTTGCTCTTCCTGGTCATTTATTTGCTTCTTTGTTTGTTTTGTTTTTGCTAAGAACCACAAGAATTAATTATTTTGTTGATTCCCCCATGTTCAAGCTAAGTAAAGATTTAAAAATTTCCTCTTTTTACAAACTATTCGCTTTAAAAAATATTGAATGATATCATTATTTACAGTTGGTCCATCCTGATAATTCATTACAATTCATCTGTCTTCACTAAGTGTCTCTTCACTGTAGGAACAAATTTACAGTCTCTTATGCTACATTTTCTTTCACTTAATCATCATCACAAAAGAGATACAAGATCACAGAGTAGAGAAACTTACCTATAAATAGTGTAGTCATATTTGGATATAAAGTAGAATGTTAAAATTGTCCTGTTAAAATTTTTTCTGTAGAAGACTGAGTTAATTCAGTTACAGTATGCTTGTCTAACAAGCATCACATCCAATGTTTAAATACAAAGCTTTAAAAATATAATAAAGGAAAAGGAAATTGGATGTCTGTGAATGTGGATACATTCTTGTAGTTTTGAGCCATTATTAAAAGAAGAAACATTCAAAACAAAAATAAAATCAGAACAAACAGAAGTCAAACTCAAATAAAAATGTCAAAACAATGTTTTTTAAAAAAACTGATTATAAAGACAACATGCAAACATTAATGTCAAGTTTCCATTATTCACTTATAAATAAAAATACAATTTAGACCCCATGTAATACAGCATGAACTAGCTCAGAATGAGCTACAAATTTCTTTCAGTAGTTGGACTATTGTGATTCTGCACTTCAAATTGCATCTGTTAAACAAATAATGCTACATTTGAATACTTCCTAATATCTTTTTATGCACTGGATTGCACTTTAATTGGTTTATTTAAATCACTGGTCTAATTGAATATTCTATTTTATCTTTTGGTGTAATAAATAGATAAATTAAAGAGACACTTTCAGTTCCCATTCATTAAGCCTGAATTCTATCCTCACTGTATATTCTCTGTGACTGTTTTTTTTTTCTAATTTAGGACAATAAAACTTTAAGTTTGTAATATAAAATAACACATTGAGATATAGTTGAGGAACTACTACTTGATCATATTAATGTTTTAAACTGCATTATTCAGGGCTTTTGTCTAGGAGTGTCACCATAATATTATTATTCAAGATTTTTTCATATGTTTTAAAGGCTGTTTCTCATAATGAGTCATTTCTCATTCTGCCTCTCAATTGCCTTTCAAATCTCAAGAAACTCTCTAACACAATTTCTAGTAGATAGATATTATAAAATAAATAATATAATAAGTATACAGGATTTTGTTTCTGGCTTTTCACTACTCACATGGCATTTGACCCATTTATGCTGTAGAAAATTATTTTATTTTATTCCATTTTCTTAGACAATTTTTTGTATCAGTACATTGAATTCTGTTTCATCTATTCATAATGGAATAGTTTGATTTGTGTACTTGTAAACAGTGATAACACTCATGTGAAACTTCCCTATAAAAATGTAATTTATCTTGGACATATACCTGAACATAGAAATGCTGAAATATTGAAAGTATCTGTGCTTTACATTTTAAGGATCTACTAACACTTTATTTTCTAAACAAGTTCCAAATTACCATCTCTTTCTGTAATATGACAATTTCTCCACTTACCTAATTCAGAGACAAATATTATATGCAAGTGTTTGACACCTCATTGTGATTGGAGGTAGGCTTTTAGTGACATGTGAGCATATTTTCTTAGTGTAGGGGACTGTCAGGGTGGGGAGGCAAGACAGGCTGGATGAGTGAGGAAGCACTCTCATAGAAGCAGGGGGAAGGGGGATGGGATAGGGTGTTTCCAGAGGGGAAAACCAGGAAAGGGGATAACATTTTAAATGTAAATAAAGAAAATATGCAATAAAAGAAAAATTAGAAAACTATGATATTTAGATTTTGGTTTTGTTAGCAAAAACGCTTAAGAAGCTTAATTCTAAAATTAAAAATGTGGGTTTTTTTCATAGTTTCAAAAGTTGTAGTTGATGAAAATATTTTTATTAGATGTTTTCTTTATTTACATTGTAAATTTTATCTCCTCTGAAAACCCCTATCCCATTCCCTCATCTCTCAGCTCACTAACCCACCCACTCCCACTTCCCTGCACTGGCATTCCCCTACACTGAAGCATCAAGCCTTCACGAGACCAAGGGCCTCTCCTCTCATTGATGTCCCACAAGGTCATCCTCTGCTACATATGCGGCTGGAGCCATGGGTCCCTCCAAGTGTACTCTTTGATTGGTCATTTAGACCCTGGGAGCTCTGGGGATACTGGTTGGTTCATAATGTTGTTCCTCCTATGGGGCTGCAAACTTATTCAGCTCCTTGGGTTCTTTCTCTAGCTCCTCCATTGAGGACCTTGTGCTCAGTCTAATGGATGGCTGTGAGCATCCACTTCTGTATTAGTCAGACACTGGCAGAGCCTCTCAGGAGAGAGCTATATCAGGATCCTGTCAGCCAGTACTTGCTGGCATCCACAATAGTGTCTGGGTTTGATGATTGAATAAGGGAAGGATTCCCAGGTGGGACAGTTCTGGATTGTCCTTCCTTCAGTCTCTGCTCCATAGTTTGTCTCTGCAACTCCTTCTGTGGGTATTTTGTTCCCCCTTCTAAGAAGGATTCTAAGTATTCTACACTTTGGTCTTTCTTCTTCTTGAGTTTCTTGTTGTTTGTGGATTGTATCTTGGGTATTCCCAGCTACTGGGCTAATATCCACTTATCAGAGAATGCATACCATGTGTGCTCTTTTGTGATTGGGTTACCTTACTCAGGATGATATTCTCCAGATCTATCCATTTCCCTAAGAATTTCATAAATTCATTGTTTTTAATAGATGAGTAGTACTCCATTGTGTAAATGTACCATATATTCTGTATCCATTCCTCTGTTAATGGAAATCTGGGTTCTTTCCAGCCTCTAGCTATTATAAATAAGTATGCTATGAACATAGTGGAGCATGTGTCCTTATTACATGTTGGAGCATCTTCTGGGTACATGCCCAGAAGTGGTACGCTGGTTTCTCTTCAGATCGATGACAATTTTTGGTCATATTGTATTGGTCATATGTATCTCAGCCTGTGCTGAGAGAGTGTACCATAGCAGGAGCATGTGTTACATGAAGCTGATCATTTCATTTCACAGGAGGCTGAAAAGAAAGACAGAAACAGGAGAGGGAATGGAGGATGAGGGAGAAATAGGGAATGGTGAGAACCAGAAATGACACAGAGAAACAGAGCATATAATCCCTGTTATTTCTAAGTGTCAAAGAGTTATGCGTCTTCCATTAAGCCTTACCTCCTGTAGCTACACCTGCCTGGGAGCTAAACCAGCTGGTGACTAAGATGTTATCATATGGATGTTTGGGAGACACTTATTAAAACTGTTGTTCCCATCAATTTCAATCAAATATTCTACTCATTTTTTGACAATTGATTTTGAAGAACTTCTTATATATTAAGATTTTTGTCAAACATGATTTACGTGGGTTTTCTCTCTATTTCTCTATGTTTTAACTTTATGGGTGATATGCTTTTTCACATAAATTATTCTTCCTTATTTTTTTTTTTTAATTTTGCTATGACATCCAAGAATACATTATCTAACCTGAGATTAGTTAGTATACTCCAGGGTGTTCTGAGAAATGTATTGTCTTAACTACCATTTATGATACATACATGTTGAAAGCCAACTTCCTCAGGTCTGGTAAATTGAGGAGGGCTGAGTGTGGCAATTGGTCATTCAGTAGACATTTCTCTTAAGGAATAAAGCTCGACTTACTGGGGCAAGCCCTCCTGTAACCAATAAAAAACTCTGAACTCTTTGGCGTTTGGCAAAAAGGAAAGAAAAGAGAAGGAAAAGATCACACACAACGCACACACATACACACACACACACACACACACACACACACACACACTGAGTGGGTGAAGCAACACAATCTCCAACAACTTCATGCATACACATATGTTCCTACATATATATATATATATATATATATATATATATATATATATACATACATACATACAGAGAGACAGACAGAAAAACAGACAGAAGACAGGCAGAGAGAGAGAGACTTCCTTCCAAACTTTAAAATACAACTTGCTAAAGTAAGTCTGTTCCTTTACATTTTAATCTACCTATATATCTGTCTATCTACCTACCTATCTATCTCTCTATCCATCTACCTACTTACCCACCTACCTACCTATCATTTGTCTATATCTTTATATTTGTCCCTTACATATCTTCTCTACATCTAAGCCTAAAGAATTAAAATACAAATAGAATCTGATAAATACAGTGAAGTTTCAATACAAAATTAAGCATAAAATAGTGTCATTTTAAAATATAAATTTAAATTATCTGAAAAAGAATCAATATTTAAAATTTGAAAACAAATCAATTGTAATTATATTTCATTGACAAATCTAATTTCCTAGTGAAACTTCAAAGAATGAATAAAATATCAAGCAACATATAAAGACCTGACATGATCATGAATTTTAGAATAAAAATTGATAAACGAATTCATGCTACTCAAACTATATATGAACAAAGTAATCTCCTTTGAATAATAATAATACTCTTTACAGAGTTAGAAAAATATCTTTAAATTTCTATAAAAACACAAAATCCAGTACTAACAAAAACATTCTTAATCAAAAGTAAGAAAAATTTTGATATTACAGTATCTGATCTTGAGACATACTAGAGAGACTTAATAATCAAGAGTGTTTTAGAAAAGCTTTAGAATGACACATAAGAAATAAACACAATAGAATACAAAGCTATGTAAGATCTGAAATTCTAAAAATATCAGAATAAACTGAAGGGGAAATACTTCTGAATATAAACAGTAACATTTTCATCTGTTGCATTCAAAAGGAAGGAAAGAAACACAATAAGGTCTGTGATTATGTTGAACTGGGACACTTTTTGAAGAGTAGATTAATCATTAAATCTTGAGTAAACTTATATAAGAGAAAACATTTGCAAATTATTCATCAGAGAAATAATTAATATCCAGAACACCTGAGGAACTCAATAAAATAGTAATCACAAAATATTTTGTTAAAAGTATGCTAATTATCTCAATTGACTTTCTTCAAAAGCAGAAATACAAATGGCCAAGAAATATTTTTAAAATAACACAATTAGCCACATCAGAGAAATAAAACAATGTATCTGCATTTGAGAAATTCTTCTTGATCACAATTTTGCAAAAGATGAAACAACTACAAATATTGGCAAGAATATGTTGCATATATGTATGAAGATTTATATACTGTTATATTAATAAAAGGTGTAATTATTAAGAATAAAACTTTTACTCATCAAAAATGTAGATACTGATCTATCAAATAATATCACACTTAAAATTGAGTATGTCAGTGTTCAATGAGTCCATTAAAACAAAAATTTATTTTTGTTCTCCATAATGCTTGATTGTGGCATATACATGATAGCTAAGATTTACAATCACCTATGTTCAATCCCTAAAATATTTATGATGACAATTAAACAAATAAGGACTATATAGAACATAATCATACAAAATATTATTCTACAAATAAGATTTAGTAAATTAATGGTTGTAGATTCTCCTCCAATAACCATAACTTCACTATACTGATTATTAGTTTATTATAATTCTACTACCTTGCATTTTTTTCTTCTTATGAATGGATTCTTAGTGTTTTAATGCTGTGAACAGAAAACATGACCAAGGCAACTCTTATTTAAAAAATGAAATAAAATAATTGAATTGGGCCTGGATTACAGGTCCAGATGTGCATCCATTTTCATCAAAGAGGATGTATGTGAATGTCTAGGCAGGCATGGCACAGAAGGTACTGAGAGTACAATATCTAGTTTTGAAGACAAAGAAGAGAAGACTGGCTTCCAGGCAGTTAGGTCCATGGTCTTAAAGCCCAAGCCCACAGTAAAACAGTTAGTAACACAATGTCAAACATACTCCAACAAGACCAAAGCTCCTAATAGTGTCACTCCCTGGGCCACACATATTCAAACCACTACATTTTCCTACCTGGCTTCCATAGGCTCATTCAAACACATGTGTCTATAGATGCCTCCATACCTAGCCACAGCATGATACAAAATATATATCCAACTTAAAAAGTCTGCATAGTCTGTAGCAATCTTAACAACATTAATAGTCCAAAGTTCAAAGTCTCTTTTGAGATTTATGTAGTCTCTTAATTGCAATCCCACATAAAGTAAAAAAACCTGGACCAAAGAAACTATAAAAATAGCTGAGAAACTCCAAACTCCTTGTCCAATCCCAAAGTGGTCTTCAAATTTCCAACCCCTTTCATCCTTGGTGACTGCTGTTAGTTTATCTAGCATTCAGCAACAAGAAACTACTTTATCCTTAGCTGATTCCATTCTCTGTTAGCAGTTTTCCTTAGCACCTACTCCAAAGCTCTGTCATCTCTAAAATCTTGGGGTATCCAGGGAACTTCAATTTTATAATTTCTTGGTTCAATGTCTGGGGTCCACTCATTATCTTCTGGGCTCCTTCAAAGGAGTCATATCTCTGCATTGAGCAGTGGACTCAGTCCGCAGCCCCCCAGGACTCTGGCTGGGCCCATGTGGCCCGAGCGTGCTCAGAGCCTGGGGGGGTGCTACACCAGACCAGAGAGGATGGCTGCTGTTTTTAGACCCAGTATATTTTAGGTAGACTCAGATGTACCTTGACTACTGTACTGGCTAGTTTTGTGTGTCAACTTGACACAGGCTGGAGTTATCACAGAGAAGTGAGCTTCAGTTGGGGAAATGCTTCCATGAGATCCAGCTGTGGGGCATTTTCTCAATTAGTGATCAAAGGGGTAGTGCCATCCCTGGGCTGAAAGTCTTGGGTTCTATAAGAGAGCAGGCTGAGCAAGCCAGGAGAAGCAAGCCAGTAAGGAACATCCCTCCATGGCCTCTGCATCAGCTCCTGCTTCCTGACCCGCTTGAGTTCCAGTCCTGACTTCCTCTGGTGACCAACAGCCATGTGGGAGTGTAAGCCAAATAAACCCTTTCCTCTCCAACTTGCTTCTTGGTCATGATATTTGTGCAGAAATAAAAACCCTGACTAAGACAACTACTGAGCTGCCAAATTTTTCATATCTCTTTTGCAATGATTGTAAGAGTCTCACGCCATTTTTTAAGAAATATATTTAAATAACACACGTGTGTCGAGTCTGATTTCCGACCCAGCCGAACCCCGTGCACACTTGGCCAAGACCCATCGTCCCACGGAACTTGGGGTCCCCACAAAAAACCCCAGTCCGTGGCATATCTCCAGCTCTGCCCTCTGTAACAGACTAGGATCTGGTTGATTCCATTCCACTTCTGCCGTTGTTCCTCATGGTCATACCATGGTAGTGGCACCCCTAATATTCTTGTGTCTTTCTTTGTAATTAGGCATTACCAATAGCCCCTAATAGACAACCTCTATGGTGCTGGTGCTTACCCTCAACTTCTTTGTTTGACCCCCTTCAGTCCTGGGCCATCAG
Organism: Montemys delectorum; assembly: GCA_019843815.1. Lineage (NCBI taxonomy): Eukaryota > Metazoa > Chordata > Mammalia > Rodentia > Muridae > Montemys > Montemys delectorum. Next base: position 8,304 of record JADRCD010156246.1, on the reverse strand, counting down.
TGAAATGAGGCTGCACCTTCACTAATAGCCTTCCCTGATCTCCCACAGTGCCAAGCCTCAGCTGCTCTCCATGACCTCATCATATCTTCAAACTATCTCTACCTGGGTGACTCTTACATACTCCCAAATCCATACACTAGCATGAAATACAACCTTGGTTATCTCTGGAACACACCTTCTTTGTTCTATCAGAAAACACTTCCTAGGAAATTTCACCTCAGTTATGCTGGTCTCGTCTTAATCACTGCAAAATCCTAGCTCCAGCTATTTAGAATCAATTGTCCCAGTATTCCCTTATATTTTTGAAGCTAAACTCATAGCCCCATAGCCCAAACTGATGGGTTCTGATACATGTTGGAGCAGTAATGTACCCATGATTTCTATTACATTATCACCAGCTTTCTGATATCCAACTCCTTCACTTCCCTAGTTTGGATGTTCTGGAAATCATTCTGTATATTGATCCTGAACTCGGAGATCTACATGGCTGTGTCTCCTGAATGTCATGGTTAAAAGCATATAACACCTTGCCCTGACTTAAGCTTTTCTTCACATAAAACTTGCTCTGTCCCATGACAGCCTTGAATTCAGAGATCTGCTTGCCTTTGTCTCCTGGGATTAAAGGTGTGTTTCGCCATGCCTGGGTCTTGGCTTTTCTTGGACACTATTCTTCAAGATATGGATCAACAGCCTGTGTCTTCCAGCCTCAAGATCTGGATCACAAATATGTTCTCCATTTCTGGATTTTAGTGCATTTCATATTAAAACTCCAAATGAAAACAATCCCAAAGTAATAATAACATCTACCTTTAACTATCCCTGTTCAACTGTAAAAGCATAAACAATAAGCTTACCTGAGTGGGATCTTACATAGAAGTCTCCATTTCCTTATCTGTTTATTTCCTTGAACATTCATTCCTCTGTTGAGGTATATCTGGGTTGTTTCCAGTTTGGGGCTATTATAAATAAGGCTGCTATGAACATAGTGGAGCATGTGTTCTTATTACATGTCAGAGCATCTTCTGGGTATATGCCTAGGAGTGGTATAGCTGGGTCATCAAGTAGTACTATGTCCAGTTTTCTGAGTAACCACCAATCTGATTCCCAGAGTGGTTGCTCCAGCTTGCAATGCCACCAGCAATGGAGGATTGTTTCCCAAATCCATGCACTAGCATGAAATACAACCTTGGTTATCTCCGGAACATACCTTCTTTGTTCTATCAGAAAATACTTCCTAGGAGATTTCACCTCAGTTATGCTGGTCTCTTCTTAATCACTGCAAAATCCTAGCTCCAGCTATTTAGAATCAATTGTCACAGTATTCCCTTTCTCTTTCTCAACATCCTTGCCAGCATTGTTCACCTGGGTTTATGACCTTAGCCATTCTGTCTGGTGTGAGGTGGAGTCCCAGGTTTGTATTGATTTGCATTTCCTTGATAATTAAGGATGTTGAATATTTCTTTAGGTGCTTCTGAGCCATTGTGTTTTCTTAGTTGAGAATTCTTTGCTTAGCTGTGTATTACAAATTTAATAGGGCTATTTGGTTCTTTGGTTCTCTGGAATCTAACTTCTTTAGTTCTTTGTATATATTCAATGTTTTTTAAAGATTTATTTTATTATTATACCTAAGTACACTGTAGCTGTCTGCAGACAGCCCTGGAAGAAGGCATCAGATCTCATTATGGATGGTTGTGAGCCACCATGTGGTTGCTGGGATTTGAACTCAGGACCTTCAGAAGAGCGGTCAGTGCTCTTAACCATGAGCCATCTCTCCAGCCCTGTATATATTGAATATTAACCCTCTATCAAATATAGGATGGGTAAAGTTCTTTTCCTAATCTGTTGGTTGCTGTTTTGTCCTATTGACAGTGTCATTTGTCTTACAAATGCTTTTCAATTTCATGAGGTCCTCTTTGTCAATTGTTGATCTTAGAGCATAAGTTATTGGTGTTCTGCTCAGGAAATTTTCCCATGTGCTCATGTGCTCAAGGCTTTTCCCCACTTACTTTTCTATTAGTTTCAGTGTATCTGGTTTTATGTGCAGGTCCTTGTTCCACTTGGACTTTAGCTTTGTAAAAGGAGATACGTATAGATTGATTTGCATTCTTCTGCGTGCAATTTATTGAAAATGCTGTCTCTTTTCCACTGGACAGTTTTAGCTACTTTGTCAAAGATCAAGGGACCATAGATGTCTGGGTACATTTCTGGGTCTTCAATTCTATATCATTGATCCAACTGCCTGTCATTGTACCAATACTATGCAGTTTTTATCACTATTGCTCTGTAGTACAGCTTGAGATCAGGAATACTGATTTCCCCAGAAGTTCTTTATTTTTGAGAATAGTTTGCCCTGAGTTTTTTGTAATTTCATATGAATTTGCAAATTGCTCTTTCTAAGTCTGTGAAGAATTGAATTGGAAATTTGATGGGGATTGCATTGAACCTGTATATTGCTTTTGGCAAGATATCCATTTTTACTATATTAATCTTGCCAATCCTGAGCATGGGGAATCTTTCCATCTTCTGAGGTCTTCTTTGATTTCTTTTTTCAGAGATTTGAAGTTCTTGTCATACAGATATTTCACTTGTTGGATTAGAGTTATCTCAAGACACTTTATATTGTGTGTGACTTTTGTGAATGATGTCCTTTCCCTAATTTCTTTTTCAGCCTGTTTATCATTTGTGTATAGGAAGCCTACTGATTTGTTTATGTTAATTTTATATCTGGCCAACTTGTTGAAGTTGTTTATCAGTTGTAGCAGATCTGTGGTGGAATTTTTAGGGTCACTTAAGTATACTATCACATCATTTACAAATAGTGATAGTTTGATTTCTTCTTTTCCAATTTGGATCTCTTTGAACTCTGTTTGTTGTCTAATTCGTCTAGCTAGAACTTCGAGTACTATATTGAACAGATAGAGAGAGACAGGACATCCTTGTCTACTCCATGATTTTAGGGGGATTGCTTCAAGTTTCTCTCCATTTACTTTGATTGGATACTGGTTTGCTGTATATTGCTTTTCTATGTTTAGCATTGGGCCTTGAATTTCTGATCTTTCAGAGTTTTGACATGAAGGGATGTTGAATTTAGTCAAATGCTTTTTTTCAGCATCTAATGAAATGATCATGTGCTATTTTTTTCTTTGAATTTGTTTATGTAGTGGATTATACTGGTAGATTTCCACGTATATAACTATCCCTGCATCCCTGGGATGAAGCCTACTTGATTGTGGTGAATAATCTTTTTGATGGGTGTTTGGGTTCGGTTGGCAGGAATTTTAAGTGTTTTTGCATCAATATTCATAAGAGAAATTGGTCTGAAGTACTCTTTCTTTGTGAGGTCTTTATGTAGTTTTGGTATCAGTATAATTGTGGCTTCATAGAATGAATTGGGTAGTATTCTGTTTCGATTTTGTGGAATAGTTTGAAGACCATTGGTATTAGGTCTTCTTTGAAGGTCTGATAGAATTCTGCCCTAAACTCAAATGGTCCTGGGCTTTTTTTTTTTTTTTTTTTTTTTTTTTTTTTTTTTTTT
>JADRCD010156233.1:11934-22546 GCA_019843815.1 Montemys delectorum | reverse complement strand
CTTTCTTTCTTTCTTTCTTTCTTTCTTTCTTTCTCTCATTTATTTATTTATGTATTTATTTAGGTTTTTTCTTTATTTACATGTAAATTTCTCCTTTCCCAGTTTCCTCTCCAAAAAACAAACAAACAAACAAACAAAAACAAGAACAAACCCCTGTTGTCTCCCCCCTCCCCATGCCTGCCACCCTACCCTCTCCCACTTATTGTCCCTGGCATTCCCCTACACTGGGGCACAGAACCTTCATAGGGCCAAAGGCCTCTCCTTCCATTGATGATCAACTGTGCAATCCTCTACTATACACATGCTGCCAGATTCCATATTCAATCATCAATTCTAGACACTATTGTGGCTACCAGCAAGTGCTAGATGACAGGAGCCTGAGATAGCTGTCTCCTGAGAGGCTCTGACCATACCTAGATAATACAGAAGTAGAGGTTCACAGCCATCCATTGGACTGAGTACAGGGTCTCCAATGAAGGAGCTAGAGAAAGGACCCAAGGAGCTGAAGGGTTTGCAGCCCCTTAGGAGGAACAACAATATGCACTAACTAGTACCCTCAGAGCTCTCAGGGACTCAAACTCCAACCAAAGAGTACACATGGGGGTGGAACTCATGGCTCCAGCAGCATGTGTATAGCAGAGGATGGTCAAAGAAAATTCATCAAAACATAAAAAAACTCCTAACCCAAAGCATCCAAGTTTATAACCCAGCATCCGAGAAATTCAGGACACAATGAAAAGACCAAATCTAAGAACAATCAGAATAGAGGAGAATGAACATTCGCTGATCAAAGGACCTGAAAATGTCTTCAACAAAATCATAGAGGAAACTTCCCTAACCTAAAGAAAGAGATGACCATAAAGGTACAAGAAGCATATGGGACAACAAATAAATGGGACCACTACAAAAATATTCTTTCATCACACTAAATGCACAGAACAAAGAAAGAAAATAAAAGCTGCAAGAGAAATGGGCCAAGTAACATACAAAGGTAGATTTATCAGAATCACATCAGACTTCTCAACAGAGACTTGAAGAAGAGCCAGAAGAGCCTTATCAGTGGTCATACAGACTCAAAGGGAACATAAATGCCAGTCCGGGCTACCATAACCAGCAAAATTCTCTATCAACATAGATGGAGGAATGTGGGGCAACTTAGGCTCAGTCAAGTAATTGGCCTAGTGGGCAGTTTCTGACTGCAGGGTGCAGAAAGATCTTGGCTGTAACTTCTGAGTCTTTGGCTCCTGTTTCAGTCAAAACCCTTCTCAGCTGCCCCTGCAGGAGATGTGTGCTCTATCAAGCAGACAATGCCTAATCTCCCAGTATTCTAGCTGGACCCTAACCCCAGTCATCTGACCCCAGCCAGGCATGCTTCACTCCAATAAAAGGCATAGTTTGCCCCCTCCTCTCTCTCTTGTTTCTTTTCTTCCTCTCTTGCTCTTTCTCTCTTCTCTTGCTCTCTTGCCCTATCCCTCTTCTCTCTTGCTCTTTGTCTCTCCTCTTGCTCCCTTTCTCTTGTTCTTTGTCTCCTCTCTTGTCATTTTCCTCTCTTTCCTACTCTTTGTTCTCTTCTCTTGCCTTTTTGCTCTCTTGCTTTTTTCATCTCCTTTCTCTCTCTCCTTCTTTTCTCCTCTCCTTCTCTGCAGCAGGACTTGGTAATGTGTAAGAGTCACCCGGGTCGTACTGGTTTTGACAGCATGAAGGGGTCATGAGGAACAGCTGAGGCTTTACACAGTGAGAGGCCATGGAAGGCTATAAGTGAAGGTGCAGCTCAGTTTACAATTGATGGCCCAGGACAGAAGGTGTCATGCAAAAGAGTTGAGGCTTGACACCGTGAAGAGAGCCTATGAGAGGCTATTGGTAAAGCCTAGTTACAACAGTGTTTTGAGAATGCCAGTACCATGCAATGACCACCAAAGACAGCAACAGCAGCGGAGTACAGGCATCTGGAGCCCAGAAGAAATTACAACAGCCTAATCCAAGCAGGATGACAAACGATGCAGACCCATCAAGAATGAAGATATAGGTCAGTCCTCCAGGAAAAGAGCCAAGACCTGCTGAGGTGCTTGCTGAGAGGGAAGGAAATACGGAATGGATAGTAGAGGAAGGTAGTTATAAATACCAGCTAAGGCCACGTAAAAGAATACATTTTTCTTCCAATTTCTTTAACATCAATTGGTATTTAAGTTGAGACACTAAAGAATGTTCCCAAGGGACATTGTAAATTTATAAATGTGTTTGCAATTGTACGAGGAATAGTTATATCATGTTAGGCATACTCATGATTTTGTTATTGTTTCATGTGGACATGAGATATTATTTGTGTCAAGTTGACAAGGGGTGGATTGTAGTGGCTATTCCTGGTTGTCAACTTGACTATGTCTGAAATAAACTACAATCCAGAATTAGAAGGCTCACCTGTGGCCCTAATTTGGAGGCTGAGAGATACAAGTTTCTGATCTGAATCTTGGCATGGAGACCTTGAGGAATAGTGGCTATGAATCCCAGAGGATTAACATAGAAAGCTCTATGAGTTCAAGGTCATCTGGGATTAAAGGTGTGGTGGCATAGTGGCTATGCATCCTAGAAGATTAAGACTGGAAGATTTACGAGTTCAAGGAAGGTCATCTGGGGTTAAAGGTGTGGTGGCACACACCATTAACCTGAGCCACACTTTTTGCTGGAGACCTATATAAGAACATTGGAAGAAGGAAGGCTCTCTCTGCTTTGCCTGCTTGCCTTGTCGGACTGAGCAACTGCTAGATCCTTGGACTTCTATTCATAGCTGCTGCCGACCGTTGTTGGGAGTTGATTGTTGGGAGTTGGACTACAAACTGTAAGTCATCAATAAATTCCTTTACTATATAGAGACTACCATAAGTTCTGTGACTCTAGAGAACCTGACTAAGACACTCTCCTTTCCTTTTCTCTACTTGAATGGCCTATTTTCTCTTTCCTATGATAAAATATCTCATTTATACATTCCCTCCTTCTTGACTAATGAACCCTGCCACAGGCCTCAGCAGCAGAGAGAGAGAGAGAGAGAGAGACCCAGGCTGCAGCAGCAAGCTGACCAGATGCCACAGAGCAACCTAAATATTCCAGTACAAATCCAAATTAAAATACTATATATAGACTACAGAGGACGCTAGAAGGAAACTCCAACATGGTAAGGAAGGTACCTGAACCAAAGGAAGGACAAGATAGTAGTATCTCACATCAAAATCAAAAGAAGAGAGCCACAAGCTCATAAAGCCACCCACAAAAGCAATCATCAGGAACCAACAGTCGTCTCTTTTTAATATCTCTGAATAGTAATGGGCTCAACTTACCTATAAAAAGACATAAGCTAGATATATAAATGACATCTAGCATTTTGATGCACACAAGAAACACACCTCAATAACAAAAACAGGAACAATCTCAGAGTAAAATGATTTAAAAAAAGGCTTCCAAGCAAATGGTTCCAGGAAACAAAAAGAAGTTACCATCCTAATTTCCCTTAAAATAGACTTTTAACCAAAAGATATTAAGGGCGATGAAGAAGGACACTATATATTCATCAAGGGGATAATCCACCAGGTGTAAGTCTCAATTCAAAACATATAGCCACAAATGAAAGAGCACCTACATCCATAAAAGAATTTTTTCTAAAGCTGAAAATATACAATGAACACCCCCACAATAATAGTTGGAGATTTAAATGCCCCACTCTCACCAATGGACAGGTCATTGAAACATAAACTAAACAGAGACACAGTGAAACTAAGAGAGGTTATGAACCAAATGGATTGAACAGATATATACAGAACATTTCACCCTAAAACCAAAGAATACACCTTCTTCTCAGCACCTCATGGTACTTTCTCCATAATCAACCATACAATTGGTTACAAAACAACCTTCAACCTATAAAAGAAGATTGAAATCATCCCATGTAGCCTATCAGATCACCATGGCCTAAGACTGGTCTTCAAGAACAGCAAAAACTACAGAAAGCTCATATTCATGTGGAAATTGAAGAAATCTCTACTCAATGATAACTTAGTAAGGGAAGAAATAAAGAAAGAATTAAAGACTTTCTGGAATTTAATGAAAATGTTGATACATCATACCTAAACTTATGGGACACAATGAAAGCAGTGCTAATAGGAAATTTCATAGCAGTAAGTGCCTGGGTAAAGAAACTGGAGAGATCTTACACTAACAACTCAACAGAATACCTGAGAGCTCTAGAACAAAAATAAGCAAACTCACCCTAGAGAAGTAGATTACAGGAAATAGTAAAACTCAGGGCAGAAATCAACCAAATAGAAACAAAAAGAACAATACAAAGAATTAACAAAACCAAAAGTTGGTTCTTTGAGAGAATCAACAAGATAGATAACCTCCTAGCCAAACTAAGTAAAGAGTATGGAGGAAGTATCGAAATTAACAAAATGAGAAATGAAAAGGGAGGCGTATCAAAAGAAAAGGAAGGAGATTAAAAGAATCATCAGACCCTACTTTAAAAGCCTGTCCTCAACAAAACTGGAAAATCTAGATGAAATGGATGGTTTTCCAGGCAGATACCACCTATCAAAGTTAAATCAAGAACAGGTAAACTATCTAAACTGGCCCGTGTCATACTAGGAAATAGAAGAAGTAACTAAAAACTCCCAAACAAAAAAAAGCCCAATGTCAAATGAATTTAGTGCAGAATTCTACCAGATCTTCAAAGAAGATGTGATACTAGTTTTCCTCAAACTGTTCCATAAAATAGATAGAGAAGGAACACTACCTAATTTGTTCTATGAAGCAACAACTACTCTGATACCTAAATCACACAAGGACCCAACCAAGAAAGAGAACTTCAGAACAATTTGACTTATGAAAATGATGCAAAAATATTCAATAATCCAAGAACATATCAAAACCATCATTCAACATGATCATGTAGACTTTATCCCAGGGATACAAGGTTAGTTCAATATATGAAAATCCATTAATGTAATACACTATATAAACATACTCAAAGAAAAAAAATCACATTATCATCACCTAAGATGCAGCAAAAGCATTTGACAAAATAAGAAACCACTTCATGTTAGAAGTATTTGAGATCAGGATTTCAAGGCCCAAACCTAAACATAATAAAAGCAATTTACTGCAAACCAATAGTCAATATAAAATTAAATGGAGACATACTTGAAGCAATCCCATTGAAAAAGGATGCCCACTATATAGTACTAGAATTCACTATAGTACTAGAAGTGCTAGCTAGAACAATAAGACAACAAAAACAGATCAAATGGATACAAATTGGAAAGGAAGAAATAAAGGTATCACTATTTGCAGATGATATGATGGTATACACAAACGACCCCAAAAATTCTAAGAGAGACCTTCTCCAGCTGATAAACAAGTTTAGCAAAGTGGCAGATATAATATTAACTCAAATAGGTCAGTAGCCTTCCTTTATACAAATGATACAAAGGCTGAGAGAAATTAGGGAAACAACTCCTTTCACAACAGCCACAAATAATATAAAAATATCTTGGGGTAAGTCTAACTAAACAAGTGAAAGACTCTTTCAAGTAAAAGACAACAACTTCAAATCTCTCAAGAACAAAATTAAAGAAGATCTCAGAAAATGGAGAGATCTCCCATGCTTAAGAATTGGCAGAATTAACATAGTAAAAATGCCCATCCTACCAAAGACAATGTTATCCCCACCAAAATCCCAATACAATTCTTCAAAGACATGAAAAGACAAATTCCCAAATTCATCAGTAAAGGCAAAAAACAAAAACAAAAACAAAAACCAGACCTAAAACAATTCTTGAGAATAATAGAAGAGCTTGAGGTATCATCTTCACTGACCTCAAGATTTACTACAGAGCAATAGTGATAAAAACTGCATGGTATTGGTACAGAGACAAACATGCTGATCAATGAAATAGAATTGAAGACCCAGAAATAAAACCACACACTTAACCACACTTGACCTTTGACAAAGAAGCAAAAAATGTACAATGGAAAAAAGAAAGCATCTTCAATAAATGGTGCTGGTTTAACTGACTGTCTATATGTACAAAAATTTGGACACCTTATTTGTCCCCTTGCATAAAGCTTAAGTCCAAGTGGATCAAGGAACTCAACATAAAACCAGAAACAGTGAATGTAATAGAAAAGAATGTGAGAAAGAGCCTTGAACTCATTAGCACAGGGGTAAATTTCCTAAACAAAACTCCAATGGCTCATGCTCTTAGATCAACAATTGATAAATGGGACCACATGAAACTGGAAATCTTTTGTAAGGCAAAGGACACAGTCAATAAGAAAATTTGGCAATCTACAGATTGGAAAAAGAAATCTCAACTCATCCCACATCCAATAGAGTGCTAGTATCCAAAATATACAAAGAACTCAAGAAGCTAATCACTAAAAAACCACACAGCCCAATAAAAATGGGGTATAGACGTAAACTAAGATTTCACAACTGAGGAATATTGGATGAGTGAGAAGCACCTAAATAAAAGTTTAAAGTCTTTGGTGATCAGAGAAATGCAAATCAAAATGACCCTGAGATTCTACCTTACACCAATTAGAATGGCTAAGATCAAAACCACAGGTGACAACACATGTTAGAGAGGATGTAGAGAAAGAAGAACATTCATCCATTGCTGATGGGATTGCAAACTGTTGCAACCACTCTGGAAATCAATCTGGACGTTCTTCAGAAAATTAGAAATAGATCTACCTGAAGGTTCAGGAATACTACTCTTAGGAATATACCCAAAAGATGCCCACCAGGACACAGGGGCATGTGTTCTACTATGTTTATATCAGCCTTGTTTGTGATAGCCAGAAGCTGGAAACAACTCAAATATTCCAGCACAGAAGAATGGATACAGAAAATGTGGTTCATTTACACAATGAAATATTTCTCAGCTATTAAGAATGAGGACATCATGAGTTTTACAGGCAAATGGATGTAAATAGAAAATATCATCCTGAGTGACATAACTCAGACTCTGTCTTAGTCATGGTTTCTATTCCTGCACCAACATCATGACCAAGAAACAAGTTGGGGAGGAAAGGGTTATTCAGTTTACTTCCACATTGCTGTTGATTACCAGAGGAAGCCAGAACTGGAGCTCAAGCAGGTCAGAAAGCAGGGGCTGATGCAGAGGCCATGGAAAGATGTTCTTTACTGGCTTGCTTCTCCTAGCTTGCTCAGCCTGCTCTCTTATAGAACCCAAGACATCCAGCCCAGGGATAACACCACCCACAAAGGGCCCTACCCCCTTGATCACTAATTGAGAAAATGCCCCACAGCTGGATCTCATGGAGTCACTTTCCCAACTGAAGCTCCCTTCTCTGTGATAACTCCAGCCTGTGTCAAGTTGACACACAAAACCAGCCAGTACAGAATCTAAAGGACATGCATGGTATATCCTCACTAATAAGTGGATGTTAGCCAAAAACAAAACAAAACAAAAACAAAAACAAAAACAAGCAAACAATAAAAAACAAAAAACAAAGAAAACAATCAAACAAAACCCAAACAAACAAAATAAACAACAGTACAGAATACCCTAGATATAGTCCACAGAACTCAAAACGGTCAAAAAGCTGAAGTGCCAAAGTGAGAATGCATCAGTCTTACTTGGGAGGGAGAAGAAAGCACTCACAAATGGAAATAGAGGGAGGAACCTGGGAGGAAAAGGGTCTTTGGGGAGATAGTGTCAGGGGGAGAGGGGAATCTTATCTGGTATTGGGTGAGGGAATAGGACTGAAGTCTGAGGACCAGCAGAAAGAATAGAAACAGGCAACAGGAGATAAGAGGTTAGGGGGACCCTCCAGAATGCACCAGAGACCTAAGGGGTAGGAGACTTTCAGGATTCAAAGGGAGAGACCTTAGATGAAATGCCTAAGAATCAGGAGATGGAACTTATAGAGTCCACCTCCAGCAGGTGGGCATCAAATGAGGATGAGAGGGGCCATCCCACAGTCACAACTCTGACCCATAATTGTTCCTGTCTGAAAGAATTACAGGAATCGAAATGGAGAGGAGCCTGAGGATAAGAAGGTCCAGTGACAGGCCCAAAATGGGATCCAGCTCAAGGGGAGTTCCCAAGTCCTGACACTATTACTGAGGCTATGAACTGCTCACAAAAAGGGACCTAGCATGACTACACTCTGGAGGACACAGCAAGCAGCTAAAAGAGTCAGATGCAGAGATTTGCACCCAACCAATGGATAGAAGCAGCTGACCCCTGTTAGTTGAATTAGGGAAGGCTGAAAGTAGCTGAGGAGAGGGGCAATCCTATAGGAGGATCAGCAGTCTCAATTAATCTGAATCCCCGAGATCTCTTAAACACTGGTCCACTAAACAGGCAGCATAAGCCAGCTGATACAAGGCACCCAACACACGTAGAGTAGAGGACTTCTTGGTCTGTGTTCATTCAGAGATGATGTACTTAACCCTCAAGAGATAGAAGGCCCCATGGAGTTTATAGGTTAGGTGGGGTGGAGGATGGGGACATCCTCATGGAGACTTTGAGTGGTCAGGAGGTATGGGATGTGGAACAGTTAGAGTGTGGAAAGGGGGGGATTAAATATGGAGTGTAAAAAATAAATTAATTTATAAAAAAGAAAAAGCAGGAGAACCAAAAAGTAAAAATAAAAAATTAAATATAAAACTAGCAAAAAGTCATTTAATAAAAATCTTTAACTTTGTAAAACTGAGTGAAGAAGAAATAGGAAAGGATTGTTAGAAGAAAATACTATGAGAGAAGAAACTTTTAAAAGTTAATGAATTTGAAAGAGTAAGGCAGTAATACCAATACTTTTCAAACTATTTCACAAAATAGAAACAGAATGAACAATGCCCAATTTGTTCTGTGATGCTACAATTACTCTTATAAGTTAATCACACAAAGACTCAACAAAGAAAGATAACTTCAAACCAATTTCTCATATGAATATAGATGCAAAAATAATAAAATTCCCACAAACCAAAACCAAGAATACATCAAAATGATCATCCATCATGATCACGTAGGCTTCATTATAGGAATGCAGGAATAAATAGAAATCCATCAACTTAATCCACTAGATAAACAAACTCAAAGAAAAAAACTACATGATCATTTCATTTGATGCTAAGAAAGCATTTGACAAAATCTAACACCCTTCATGATAAAAGGGTGGAAAGACCCATACATAAACAAAGTAAAAGCAATATACAACAAACCAGTAACCAACATCAGACTAAATGGAAACTTGAAGTAACCTCACTAAAATTAGGGACTAGACAGGGCAGCCCATTCTCTCCGTTCTTTTCAATACAGTACTTGGTGTCCTGGCCAGAGCAACTAGGACACAAAAGGAGGTAAAAGGGATACAAATAGAAAGGAAGAAGTCAAAATATTAGTACTTGCAGATGATAACATATTATATTTAAATGACCAAAAGAATTACACCAGAACACTCTTAGACCTGATAAAAACTACAGCAAAGTGGCTGGATATAAAATTAACTCAAGCAAATCAGGAGACTTCCTCTAATCAAAGGACAAACAGGCTGAAAAAGAAATTAGGGAAATGACACCCTTCACAATAGTCACAAATAATATAAAATACCTTGATGTGACTCTAACCAATCAAGTGAAAGATCTGTATGACAAGAACATCAAGTCTCTGAAGAAAGAAATCAAAAAGATCTCAGAAGATGAAAGGATCTCCCATGCTCATGAATTGACAGGATTAATATAGTAAAAATGGCCATCTTGTTGAAAGCAATCTACAGATTCACCACAATCTCCATGAAAATTCCAACTCAATTTTTCCATAGAGTTATAAGCAATCTGCTAATTCGTCTGGAACAACAAAAACCCTAGGGTATAGAAAACCATTCTCATCAATAAAAGAACTTCTGGTGGAATGACCATCCCTAACCTCAAGCTATACTACAGAGCAATAGTGATAAAAACTGCATAGTTTTGGTACAGTGGCAGGCAGGTAGATCAGTGAAACAGAACTGAAGGCCCAGAAATGAACCCCCCTCCTATGGTCACTTGATCTATGACAAAGGAGCTAAAATCACCCAGTGGAAAAAAGATAGTATTTTTTTTCTTGATTTTTTTATTAGATGTTTTCCTATTTACAATATCTCTGTTCCCAGGTTCCTCTCCAAAACCCAAAACAAACAGACAAACAAAAAACAAAACAAAAACAAAAACAAAACAAAAAAAGGAGGAAAAAGAAAATAAAATAAGAAAAAAACCCCAAACTAAAACAATCCCATGTTCCCTTCCCCCTACCCCTACTCACCATCCCACCCCCTTCTGCTTACTGGCCCTGGCATTCCCCTACACTGGGGCATAGAACCTTCACAAGGCAAAGGTCCTCTCCTCCCATTGATGAATGGCTTGGTCATCTCTGCTATACTCATGCTGCTGGAGCCATGAGTCCCCCCATGTATATTCTTTGGTTGGAGTTTTAGTCCCTGGGAGCTCTGAGGGTACTAGTTAGTTCCTATTGTTGTTCCTCCTAAGGGGCTGCAAACCCTTCAGCTCCTTGAGTCCTTTCTCTAGCTCCTTCATTGGGGACCCTGTGCTCAGTCC